>CM035303.1:128466237-128503919 GCA_020226075.1 Hydropotes inermis
CCCTCTGTCTCTCCCTCTCCAGGTGGGGGTCCCCCCGCCCCTGTCTCTCACCGTCATACCTAAACGTGAGCTACAGATCTTCCTGTGAGTGTAATCCCCACAAATCCATGGTTCTGGTGTCTGACAACTACTGGAATCCCAATAAAACCGACTGCCATTCTCTCCTCCCAGCTCTTCAAGACTTTTTGTTGTTGTGGACCACTTTCTAAGTCTTTATGAATCTGTGACAACACTGCTTCTTTTTTCTGGTTTGGACTTTTGGCCCCGTGGCATGTGGGATCCTAGCTCCCCCGTCAGGGATGGAAACCGCATCTCCCGCATTGGAAGGCAAAGTCTTTACTAGTGGACCAGCTGGGAAGTCCCTCCCCTGCCCCCGGACGCTTCACCTTGCGAGTTACTGCACATCCTAAATCATAACCCTCAGTATTTATGTGTGCAATCCCTGACACGCTGAACTTGTCACAGCACCCCCTGACATCTTGCATAAAGTGCCTGTTCAATCACTCAGTCGTGTCCGACTCTCTGCGACCCCATGGACTGCAACACGCCAGGGCTCCCTGTCCATCACCAGCTCCCGGAGTTCACACAAACCCACGTCCATCGGGTCTGTGATGCCATCCAGCCATCTCATCCTCTGTCGTCCCCTTCTCCTGCCCTCAATCTTTCCCAGCATCAGGGTCTTTTCCCATGACCGACTTATTTTCACTAAAATGGTGTCGACTAAAAAATGAGTCACAACCTGGGAGTCGAGAGGTTTTTGTTTTGTTTGGTGGGAACGTCAGGGTCTTTTCCAAGGAGTCGGCTCTTCGCGTCGGGTGGCCGAAGGATTGGAGCCAAGGAAATTCTCAAGTGGCGTGCTTTGCGGTGTGGGCAACCTGACTTCACACACTCGCACCGGGGCTTATTTGAGAGAATCGCTTTGCTCCGGGAGCCTCTTCCTACCCCACAGTGGTGGGTGGGTCCCACACCCTTCCCTTTCTCTCTAACAACTTCCTGGCGGGACCCGAGTGAGCCGGGACTCACCCAGCCTTTCCCAGCCCACCCCTCCACTCTCCAGCCTGGACCGCTGGCCTTATAAGCCCCTTCCAGGACTCCATTTCTGCACACCCTTCTCCCTCAGAGGCGCCCGGGGGAATTCCAGGCCGAGAGGACCACACCAGCTCAGGGACGCCCCTCCCGCCCCGGGAACCTGGGGAATAAGCTCCCCCTGGCCCTGAGGAAGCCAAGACACACAGGAGTTCGTCCTCAGGTTCTTTCTCAGTTAAGCCAGGCATTTCTGGTTCCCAGCGGTAAAAGGATCACTGCGGGGTGAATCAAGGGAAGCACCTTAAGAAAGAAAGGAGTAGCGCTGCTTCCTTTATGGACCAACAAGAAGACAGGAAATGGGAAGAAAGGGTGTGCCCTGTACTCCGCTTTCCGCTGTCTCTGTAAGCACAGGTTGGGAAGATGCCCTGGAGGAGGGCATGGCAACCTGCTCCAGGATTCTTGCCTGGAGACTCCCATGGACAGAAGGGCCTGGTGGGCTGCAGTCCACGGGGTTGAAGGAGGAAACAGACAGAGCTGGACTCCATTTTAGGCCAGGCTGCAAACATCAGGCTACATGCCTGGTCACCCTCCCAGTGGACTCTGAACTTTGTGCCAGGGTCTACAGAAATGGCCTACCAATCGTAAACCAGACCCCTGGGATGGAAGAGCCTCAGGATTTGGACTCTCCATTGCCTAAAAGAATGTGCTAATTATCTCTGTAACAGAACACGGGTAGTAAATCCCGTTATGTTTATCGGGATATGACTGCAGGCCTATTGATAAATGTCCACTGTTTAACTATCTAGGCTTATGACACAGGAATCATGGGTTAACTTTGATCCTATCTCTCTTTTACCTTGTTCAGAGTAGTTTCAAGGAATTTGGGGAGATGGGTGTGAGCACGTACACTTAGGGTGTGTCAGGCTTTCACAAAAACTGGTCGGGGTCCTTGTCTAAGAGCAGACTCTGCCTGGGGCCCGCCGGTGTAATAAACTGCACTCCACGATCTGCACTGTCCTTCTGAGTGAGTTTGTTTCCCGGAACTCGTGACTAAAACACAGTGACAAGGACCCAGCACAGACATACATAATAGCAAATTAAAAAAAAAAATAGGTAAAGATGAAACACTGAGATTTTCTTCTGAGTAACAACAACGCGGTTCACCCCAACTTTCAAAATGTTTCTAGAAGCGCTGAGCATTCTCCCTCCGCACGCAACTAAACGACCGGCTGCCATCTGCGTCTAGGCAGCCAAGCAGCGAAGCCAGCAAAAGTGGCTTTGCGGGTGATACTGCGTGAGTGAAAAACAGTGACGGGCGTGCTGACTTGCTCCTTGGTCGCTGTGCAAAACACACACTTTTACTGCATTTTATAAAAACTTCACAATTATACATCATAGCTTGAGTTCAAAATACACAATAATGAAATCGAACAAATGCAGCTGAGTCACTTACTACTTTCAAGTCTACTGTGGCTTACCACAGATGCTTGCAAACGGACCAGAAATAGGACTTCCACTTATAATTTGGATTCAAATTATTATTGGTTCAAAGAACCACACAACTACAAATTAAGTATACTATCGGGATACAACTTGTTTGTAAGCAAACTTGTATTAGCTTTCTTTTATTTACAGTATTTTTCCAGCAGAGGAGGAGCAGAGGAGGGAGGGAGAAAGGTGAGGAGGGAGAGGAGAAGAGAAAGAAGGAGAAACAGCCTCCGTGCTGGACACCTGCACCCCAGTGATGCCTGACACCCAAGCGTCATCCACGCCGAGTCCATCTGACGCTTGCTGATCTGTGTGCCTGGGTGGTCACCGGCTGTGTGCCCATGTAATCAAGAGCTCAGAGACACCCAGCAAGACGAAGGATGCGTACTGATCAGAAACACCTCTGGAGCTTTAGGGGGAAAGAAAGGCAACTCTTGGGTGTTGAGTCCTGCCCCAGGCCACAGATGAGAGGCCTGGCACCAAGGATGCCTCCAAAGCCGACCGATTCCCCTTGTAACCACTGCCAAAAGTCCCCCGATCATTACTCACAAGCTTCCTCACTCCCAATTAGGCAGAGATGCCCACCCCAGTAAACACCCCCCCCAAACCAGTCACCTAACGCCAGCCGTCCAGTCGGAATTTTCTTTGTCTTAAGACTGTAAAGATTAGCTGTTAACCCAGGAAAACTGTCTGTCAGGAGTCCGGCCTGAAACACTCAGCACTCACACTGCCCACTTTACCTCTGCTCTCTGTTCTTAGTAAATGTTCACCACCTTCTGAAATGCCCTGTGTCTGGGAATTCTTGTCCAGGTGCTCGGACTGCCTCAACACCGGGCATCTGTACTGAGCATCCCTGTTTAAACACAACTGGACTATATGGTGATCTCTTACTTTTATCTTGTTTGTTCTACTTTTTCTATTTCATATTCAGCGCTCCCATTTCTTTCAGTTTATGTTTTCCAATTTCTCCATCTCTTTTTCTGTTGTTGTTTGTTCTCTCTCAAAGCTTTATCAAGTGTATTAGCAAAGCTTCTGTGCACACACATATGGGGCTTCCCTGGCGGCTCAGTCGGTAAAGAATCCCCCTGCAATGCAGCAGACCTGGGTTCGATCCCTGGGTCGGGAAGATCCCCTGGAGGAGGGAATGACAACCCAGTCCAGTATTCTTGCCTGTGAAATCCCACGGACAGAGAAGCCTAGAAGGCTACAGTCTGTGGGGTCCCAAGAGACAGACATGATTTAGTAACTAAACCACCACACACATATATGTAAATAGTGTGTACAATATATAATCTATATATTTTAGAAAACTTAAGAATTTTTGCCTGTCTAAAAAACTGATGACATTTTGATTCTACTTGTTTGACTTAGTATGAATCAGTTCAGTTCAGTTCACTCTCTCAGTCTTGTCCGACTCCTTGCGACCCCATGGACTACAACACACCAGGTTTCCCTGTCCATCAGCAACTCCAGGAGTTTACACAAACTCATGTCCATTGAGCTGGTGATGCCCAATCCAGCCATCCCATCCTCTGTCTTCCCCTTCTCCTCCTGCCCTCAATCTTTCCCAGTATCAGGGTCTCTTCCAGTGAGTCAGCTCTTCGCATCAGGTGGCCAAAAGAGTGGAGCTTCCGCATCAGTCCTTCCAATTACACGCCAACCTGAAACAAAATGAGCTACAGGCTTCTCTGCTGGCTCAGTGGTAAAGACTCTGCCTGCCAAAGCAGCAGACGTGGGTTCGATTCCTGGTCCGGGGAAGATCCTAGCTGCCACAGAGAAACTAAGTCTGCGTGCCCCAACTTGGGAGCCTCTCTCTTGAGCCTGGCAACTGCAACCACCGAAGCCCAGGAGCCCAAGGGCCCAGGCTCCACGACCAGAGAAGCCCCCGCGATGAGAAGCCTACCCACGGGACTAGAAACGAGCCACCACTTGCCACAACTAGGGACAAGCCTCAGCAGCGATGCAGACGCAGCACGGCCATCAACAAAGAAATAAAACCAGAGAAAACAATGCAATCACATGCTCTGAAACAACCAAAAAAATAATACAATAAACAGCTGTTCCCTTTCTTGGCTCCTGCGCCTGCCTGAAGTTTTTACGATCGCGAGAATCTTCACTGAAATCACGGGGTCCGCAAACTAGCCTTAAAGAAGGGCCAAATCCAGGCCAGGCTCCGCTTTCTTTTAATGGCCCAAGAGGTGAAGGATGTTTTGTTAAGACTTTTTTTTTTTAATCGTTGCAGAAAATCAACAGCAGACTTAGTGACACATGCAAATTACGTGCATGAAATTGAAATTTCAGTCCTCAACAACCTTTTAATGAGCACACGGACACCCCTCACGGGTTCCGGCACTGTTGGTGGAAGCTTCTGCACCATAAAGCTGAGCTGAGTGGTTGCAAAGACTAAAGTATTTACTGTCTGACACATAATAGGAAAAGCCTGCATATCCCGGCCTCAAAGGTAACCCTCTACTCTAAGCTGTGACTGAAGTGAGACTTGATGGGCTGGCCGCCCAGCTTTCCTTTTGATAATGCGAAGCTGCGTGCAAATACCCTTTCTGCCCAAGAAAGCCTGCTTTTCAGGATCACCAGCTTCACCTCAGGCTCTCAAAAAGACAATGGCCTTTGGGAGTGGAGGTGAACAAAATCTCCTTTCTCCCTGAAAAAGCCCGCCTTGCAGGATCACCAGCTTCACCTCACGCTCTCAAAAAGACAGTGGGCTTTGGGGGTGAAGGTGAACAACGACCTCATTATTTCTTCTCTCCACTCCAGCTTTAGAAATCCTTATCGGGCATTTTAGATAACGGATGACTCCGGCTCCCCGGAGGCGGTGGGGGTGGGGAGAGGCTGAGCCCAAGGACAAGCAGGAGCAACAGGGCTATTTTTCATCAACTATCCCCTTCAGAGCAAACACAAAATAAACTATCACCTTCGGTGCAAACACAAATGATACCGTGGAGGGCGGAGAGGAACATAACACAGTCAACAGAGCAGGGGCCGTGGGGCTTAAGGAGCCGGGAATAACGGAGGGGCTGAAGGAGACCCCTCAGCAGGGCTGAGGAGGATGGTGGGGAGGGCAGACAGGACGGAAGGGCGTAGCCCTCCCCCCGCCCCAAACAAAACAATGGAAGCAAAAGTCTCAGAACCGAGAGGCGGGGTTGAGGAGTGAAGCTCATGCTGTTCCCCCAGGAGCCCGACGCTGTCTGCAGACTAGGAGATCCTGCAAAGGGCGGAAACACAGCGACCCCTTAAAAGACGAGCGGTTTAAAAACAAAAAAAAAAATCATTGCAAATTCACAGAACCTTGATGAACTCATCAGTGGTAAAGGTTGATAGCAACTACTGTCCTTCCCAGCTGTAACAGTTTATGGCCAGTGTGAAAATTTTGCATGTGTTTTAAACTAAAAGACAAGTGGTTCCTCTTCCCCCAGGTTCTGAAGCAGAGGAACGAATGCTGGAATCACTCCAGATACATTCTGTCCCAGTGCTAAAGGGGACGTGATACAGGTGTTGCAACCAAGGTGCTCACATTTCACTGCCTGCAGGCGGCATGTGAGAGAAACCCAGGAAACGCAAACATCTGGATCACACCCTATACACCTTAATGACAGCCTATCTCATGAAGACAAGGGAAAACACAAATGAGAAGGACCAGGAAGACAGAGCTCAAGGAAAGGGCAACCCGAGCATCGGGGCAGCCTCGTCCTGTCTCGTCTTCCCCACAAGCTTCACACTCTGCTCTTAGCAAGCTAGATGCTCTGTGAAGCCTTGTGTCTTTAACAGTTCTGTTTTTTGAGGGGTTTATTTTATTTTTTTGGCAGCCCCCTCTAATTCCCACCAAGGGTAGCTCAGCTGGCAAAGAATCCGCCTGCACTGAAGGAGACCCCTGGTTTGATTCCTGGGTCAGGAAGATCCCCTGGAGAAGGGACAGGCTACCACTGCAGTATTCCTGGGCTTCCCTGGTGGGTCAGCTGGTAAAGAATCCGCCAGCAGTGCAGGAGACCTGGGCTGGATCCCTGGGGTCGGGAAGACCCCCCGGAGGAAGGGCATGGCAGCCCCTTCCAGAATTCCTGCCTGGGAAATCCCATGGGCAGAGGGGCCTGGTAAGCAACAGTCGATGGGGTGTCAGAGAGTCAGACACGACTGAAGCAGCTGAGCATGCACGTACACTTTTGATAAACAGCACTGCAATGAACACTCCCAGATACGCAATTCCCAGGGACTTCCCTGGTGGTTCAGCGGTTAAGAAATCTGCCTGCCAATGCTAGGGGCACAAGTTCAATCCCTGGCCCGGGAAGATACCACATGCCTCGGAGCAACTAAGCCCCACACACCACAACTACCCAGCCTGTGCTCAGAGCCACAAGAGAAGCCACTGCAGTGACAAGCCCCCGGACACAGTGTGAAAAGATGCGCAATTCCCAATAAGGGATGTCAAAGGAATGAAAATGAGCCCATAAGTGGTCATGACTGTAACCAAATAAAATAGGAAATCAAGGGGAGTCTAGTTTATCTTAATTTATAGAGCAGACGTTGGTGTGGGAGAAGACTCTTGAGAGTTCCTTGGAATGCAAGGAGATCTAACCAGTCCATCCTAAAAGACATCGGTTCTGGGTGTTCATTGGAAGGACTGATGCTGAAGATGAAGCTCCAATCCTTTGGCCACCTAATGTGAAGAGCTGACTCTTTTGAAAAGACCCTGATGCTGGGAAAGACTGAAGGTGGGAGGAGAAGGGGACGACAGAGTGTGAGATGGCTGGATGGCATCACCGACTTGACGGACATGGGTTTGAGCAAGCTCCGGGAGTTGGTGGTGGGCAGGCAGGCCTGGCGTGCTGCGGTCCTTGGGAAGAAGATCCCCTGGAGAAGGGGGTGGCAACAACCCACTCCACCTTCCTTGCTGGGAAGACCCCCTGGACAGAGGAGCCTGGCGGGCTAGAGTCCATGGGCTCGCAGAGAGTCGGACACGACTGAGTGACTGACCACACAACAGTTCACAACAGAGCCGGGGGTGAAGCGGGTCACATGTTGGTGGGAACCCCGTGAAAAGACTACGTTTGAAAAACGCTTGGCTTCTATTTCTTCAACCAGGCCCCCAGACTACTCTCCCAGTTTCTACTAAATGGAGAGCTGTATCTTAGGCGCACCTTAAAGTCTCCTGCACAGGATTCAGGTCTGACAAGGTGAGGTCTCTTCTTTACTCTGCGTTTAAGCTTCCTGACTGTAGACACCAGGTCTGCGCATGGGCCTGCGGTTCCCCCAGCAACCTAGAGTGTTACACTGAACGGGGTGGATTCTCTCTGCATGTGCATCATTAATTAACCAAGGTTGGAGTTAGGCTTCCCTGGTGTCTCGGCAAGCAAAGAAAACCTGCCTGCCAATGCAGGAGTCACGGGAGATGCAGGTTCGATCCCTGGGTCGGGAAGATACCCTGGAGGAGGGCCCGGCAACCCATTGCAGTATTCTTGCCTGAGAATCCCATGGACAGAGGAAGCCTGGTGGGGTTACAGTCTACGAGGTCACACTGAGTCAGACAGTGCTTAAGGGACTCAACATGCACACAAGCTATCCTCAAGGAATAAAGACTGCTTGAGTGTATTTTTTTTTTTTTGATGTGGACTATTTTTAAAGCCTTTATTGAATTTGTTACAACACTGCTTCTGTTTTATGTTTTGGTTTCCTGGCCACGAGGCATCTGGGATCTTAACACCCTGACCAGGGATTGAACCCAAACCCCCTGCGTTGGAAGGCAAAGTCTCAACTTTACCTAGCTTCTCCAGCAAGTTCCACTGTATTCTCAATCTGAGCTCCATCAAAACTCCAGTTGTATCATATTTTCTAGACATTCTGCACTCTATAGACACTCATTCAGTGGTACTTACCTTACGTGTCCTTCTGAAGCAGAATCCTTCCCTAAGAATCACTTTGTGGGTTTCAAAAGAGGAGGCAAATACTCAATGATTCTTTAGGAAACAGCTCAGAAAATTGGGATTAAAAAAAAAAAAATTCAACTGAATACTAATTTGACTGCACTGCCTTTCTATTATTCAAGAACAAACGTAATCATTTTTAAAAGAGTTCTAATCTCCGTCATCTATAAAACCCACGAAAGCCTTACACATTATTGTCTTGCCATCAAACGGGATACATGGGGCAAGAAACTACACTCATTTTACTACTCAAGGAATGAGAATTCCTACTGAAGTCACAGAATCGCTATTACTATTCATATTAACGCCTCATGAATAAAGTTCTAAAAGAGAAATGAGTCTGTATTGCGACTTAAAGCAAGGGTTATATACTTTTACGACACCTCTAAATTCACATGGACCTCTGTAGCTGGCTGCATTCTTACACACACACACACACACACACACACACACACACACACACACACACTAGGTCTCTGTGAGGGTCCCCCAAGTAACACCATGGAAGTGTCACTTTTCCCGCCACCTCTTCACAGATGGTTCGGCTGAAAGTAACGTGTCACAGAGAATTTGCTGAGGATCCACAGTTCAAATGTCAACCCAGCACCCACACTCAAGACGTCCATTTCCAAGTCACATGCCCTTTCACACTGTGGTTATTTTTTTTTTTACTTAATTTGTAAAGAATTTCTCTTGTGCAAGATACACGTGGAGCCCAATCACCTCTGTCATTCAAAAGCACTGCAGTGGAACTTTCGGGCTCGTAAGAAGTTCACTTCAAGAAAGCTATTCATTTATGTCGCTTATTTTTGGCTGTGCTGGGTCTTCTTTGCTGGGTGGGTTTTTCTCTAGTTGGGGAGAGCCAGGGGCTACTCGTCATCACGGTGCGTGGGCTTTTCTTTGCGGTGGCCTCTCCTGTCGAGAGGCACAGTTTCAATAGGTGTGGCACACGGGCTTAGATGCCCCATGGCAGGCGGGATCTCCCTGGATCAGGGATCGCACCCACGTCACCTGGAGGAGCGGACGGATCCCTGACCACTGAGCCACCAGGGAAGCCCATAAAAAGTCTATTTGAACTATTAAAAATGACGGCTACTTCACTTACACTGCAATGTGAAAAGTACAGACTGAATGTAATGATTCTGCATTTGATTTTATTTCCATTGTTTTATAACCAGTTACCACTTTCTCTGGGCTTGCCTGGCGGTTCAGATGGTAAACAACCTCCCTGCCATGCAGGAGGCCCTTGTTTGATCCCTGGGTCGGGAAGATTCCCCTGGAGAAGGGCATGGCAACCCGCTCCCGTGTTCTTGCCTGGAGAATCCCATGGCAAGAGCTGGACATGACTGAGTGACCAACACTTTCACTTTTCTTTCACCGATTTCTCCATGCTTGCTATGTTGCTGTTCAGTCGCCAGGTCATGTCCAACTCTTTGTGAGCCCCCAGACCGTAGCCTGCTACGCTTTTCTGTCTTCACTAGCTTGTAGAGTCTGCTCACGCTCATGTCCATTGAGTCGTTGATGCCACCCAACCATCTCATCCTCTGTTGCCCTCTTCTCCTTCTGCCTTCAATCTTTCCCAGCATCAGGGTCTTTTCAAATGAATCAATTCTTTGCATAATGTGGCCAAACTATCAGAGCTTCAGCTTTAGCATCAGTTCCTTTCAATGAATATTCAGGGTTGATTTCCTTTAGGACTGACCAGGCTGTCCAAGGGACTCTCAAGAGTCTTCTCCAGAGCCACGGTTTGAGTCTTTGAAGTTCTGAATTGATTCTTCAGCGCTCTGCCTTCTTTATGGTCCAGCTCTCAGATCCGTACATGCCCACTGGAAAGGCCACAGCCATGGCTATACAGACACCTTTGCTAAGTGGGTCTTTAAAATCTAGGCTGATATCACCATGCCTGAGTAACTAAAGATTCACACGTGAGGTAAGAGAGAAAGCTGAGGTGGGGTTGCTTATCAGGATCCCAGCGTGTGTCATCTGAGCATCAAACACCTGGCTGACGGAGCCTGCCTTTTTCTTCTCTCAGGATCCACCGCGTGTTGTATGTTCTCCCAGCAGGATGGGTGGGCAGACCACAGCCTGAATGACAAAGCAGACTGGGGGTCCTTCTTTGAAAGTGCTGTCTGAACGGAAGCGCCGGGGCCTGAAGGCGAAGGAACAAAACAGAGGAGCTTGGTTCAAACTTCATCCTAGCATCGTGCTTGCCAACAGAGACGATGACTTGGGTCATCATGTCCTGGAGTCTATACACGGGGACTCGCAAGTCCTGGTACCCCAGCGCCAGAAGTGACCGCAGCCCAGTTCCATCAGCCTGGCCCTTATTCCCGCCATTTGTCTGAAGCGCCTCACATGGTGAAGCCTCATGCTGCATTTAAGCAACCGGTCTCGGCCTCTCGACGTCTCCTGGCTGGCTCTTGTGACAGCCTTCGGCCAGCCCGTCTCTCTTGGACTGGAATGTATTTGCGACATCAGCTTCCATGGGTGAGCTAGAATAACCCACCTCAGACTTTTGGACACAACACTAAAACTTTTTCTTTAAATACAACGATGCATTGACTTTGCTCCCTTCTACTTTTGACTGCACTGGGTCTCTCTGGCTGTGCGTGGCCTTTCTCGAGTTGAAGAGAGCTACTAGAGGGGCTACTCTCTGGTTCCGGGACACAGGCTGCTGACGGCAGACGCTGCTCTTGTGGCTGAACGTGGATTCTCAGCACACGGGCCTCACCAGTGGTGGTGCACGGGCTTTTTTTGCTCCACAGCCTGTGAGCTCTTCCCAGAGTGGGGATCAATTCTGTGTCCCCTGAACTAGCAGGCACATTCTGAACAACTGGACTGCCAGGGAAGGCCTGCACTGAGAATCTTGAACCCCAAAAAAGATGGCAAAGAATCCACAAAAGAGTCATGAAAATACATCAGAGCATCCCCTTGACACGGGCCCTGGTCTCTTCCGGTCATAAAGATGATGAAGAATTGAAGCCATGGTACCTGCACGGACAACAGGAATTCAGGGGTGACCCTCCATGGGGCCGTTTTGAAAATGAAGCTAGATCCTCAGCCCAGCCCAGTCTGTTCCAGCTCTCTGCCTTGCAGCTGAAGGTGAGACACTGATGTCCATGCCGGCCCCGCAGCTAAACCGGCATGAGCGGGGTCCCTCAGGGCGGCAACAGGGACTCGGAACCCCACTTCTCCGCTGTGTGCCCCTCCTCGGCCGCCAGCCCTCATCGAATGCCAGGGGATGTCCGTTCGAGAGCACGCCGGCCTTTCCTTTCTCTTTGCTAAGTGAGGATCATCCTATCAGCATTTTGAAAAGTGTTGTGGTTAATGAAGACAAACATTCTTTTTTGTTTGCTTTTTTCAATAACAAAGAAGTTTTAGAAACTGCTGAGCCAAGGGCCCACTTAGAGCTAAGCCTCCCCGTTGACTTGAGCCTTCTCTTCCGCTTTCCAGCTCAGTTCCCTATGGGGAAAAAGCCACGCGCCCAAATCCCAGGGTGGCTGGTTTGGACAATGACCCGCTGGGACTCTCCAGCCACGTTTCTCCCTGTCTCCCAGCCAGACTCAATTTCTGCTTTCCCTTGCCTGAACCTTTAGGGGTCTCCCTAATCTTCTACAGCAACTTCTATCCCTGAAGCTACCGAAAAGTCCTCATCCTGGGTTTACGCTCTGTCCTGTCCTAGAATTAACTAGAAATGGGTGTGATGACGGGCACACCTCTGACCACTGCCCTTCAGTTCTTCCTCACCTGCACACGGACCCCACGGTCAGCCAGCTTGGTGACACCACAGCCTAACTAGGCATTACTATTACACACGCGCGTATCTTTGCACACATGTAGGTATGATGGATGTGTATGCATGTGTGTGCGTATATGTGCACGCAAAGGTAGCTGTGTATATATTTGTGTGTGTGTGTGTGTGCGTGTGTGCGTGTGTGTGTGTATACTTCCCACCTCCTCGCTGGGAAAAAATAATATGCTTACATTGTCTACAGGTGGACTTCTCAGGTGGCGTTAGCAGTAAAGAACCCGCCTGCCAATGCAGGAGATGTAAGAGACATGGGTTCGATCCCTGAGAAGGGAAGATCCCCTGGAGGAGGGCATGGCAGCCCACTCCAGTGTGCTTGCCTGAAGAATCCCCAAGGACAGAGGAGCCGGGTGGGCTACAGTCCGCGGGGTCACAAAGAGTCGGACACGACGGAACCGACCTAGCATGCATGCACACATGGACACAGGGAGGGAAGCAGAGGATGGGAAGAACTGGGAGATTAGGATTAATACGTATACACTACCATGCGTAAAATGGCTGAGAGGGTTGGAGGGCATCACCGACTCAAAGGACGTGAGTTTGCACAAACTCCGGGAGATGGTGAAGGACAGGGAAGCCTGGTGTGCTGCAGTCCATGGGGTCGCGGTCAGACACGATTAAGTGAATGAAAAACAAGGAATGCGTAAAAGAGCCAGAGAGCGGGAACCTACTATAAAATACAGGGAGCCCAGCGCGGTGCTCTCTGACCACCTAGAGAGTAGGATGGAAGGGTGGGTGGGAGGCTCAACACGGAGGGGGTGTTGTATACAGACAGCAGATTCAGGGTGTTGTACAGTGGGAAGGAACACAACTCGGTAAAGCAATTATACTCCAATAAATAAATCATAAACAATGCCCCTGGCACACATTTAAAAAAAAAGGTGTCTATACTATTCAGTGTCCTTAGAAAAGGATTCGATTAGCAGATATGGTTTGAAACCACAAAAAAAAAAAAATGTCATCAGTGAACTGGTGACCTCTAGAAGTACTGTTCTTTGCAGCCACCTATCGGCATTTCAAATGCCCCTGTTTTGGCAACATGACTATGAAATGAAGGGCTTTATTTTCCAACGAAACACTTCTAAAAGTCCATCCATTTTATTTTCAAAGCAAATGTAACAAAATACCTAAACAAAAAAACTGCCTCACAAGGACACGGGTTGTATGAAAGAAAGAAAACCTTCCTAAGGAGAAAAATAAAGACAAACGATGCTACACACGGTGGTTTTTTTAATGAGTCTTCAGAAACACTCAGGAAAAAAATGGAAAGCAGTGTTGAGGTGTCAGCCAAGCTCACCGGTGTCAGACATTCCACAGAATCCCCCCGTGCCTGTCCAGGCGTCAAGTGAGAAGCAGATTTACAAATGTTCGTCTCACAGTGACCACGGTTCACGTGGGGAACCAGAGAACCAAGAGATGCATGTGAAAACATACGGAGCATGCTGGTTGCAGAGAAATTAAAGAAGGTGGGAGGCGGGGAGGAGAAGCCATTTATGGGAAAGACAAGAGCTGGAGACACACAGCCAACCCGTGTTCTCACCCAACAAGAGAACCGTCGGTAAATTACAAAGCAGCGGGCAACGTGGAAATAAGGCCCCATGGAAAACAGAACTTCGTTGGAAAGAAGTCACTGTCTTGGAAACAAAACAGAGGTATCGGGCTTTGAGACAGAAGAGTATTTCAAACGGAAATGTCAGTTCCAAAGCAAACAGACATGAAAGAGAAACGAAGGTGAGTTACACTGCCCGGCTGTCAGCAGCGTTTGTCTCTCTGAAGGACTTTTTTGTTGTTGTTGTCATTTGTATTAAGTACTCAGCGTGTCAACAGTCACAGGATAAGGAGGCGCGGAATAAATGACCTGACCCCAGGTGGTGCCAGGGGTAAAGAATCCACCGCCAGTACAGAGACGAGGGTTTGACCCTGGATCGCGAAGATCCCCTGGAGAAGGACATGGCAACAACCCACTCCACCTTGGTTGCTGGGAAAATCCCTTGGACAGAGGAGCCTGGCGGGCGAGAGTCCATGGGCTCGCAAAGAGTCGGACACGACTGAGTGACTGACCACACAACAGTTGACAACAGAGCCGGGGGCGAAGCGGGCCACATGTTGGTGGGAACCCCGTGAGAAGACTTGGGGGGAGATGTGCACCCATTTGGCTTCTATTTCTTCAACCAGGCCCCCAGACTACTCTCCCAGTTTCTACTAAATGGAGAGCTGTATCTTAGGCGCACCTTAAAGTCTCCTGCACAGGATTCAGGTCTGGCAAGCCTAGCGTGGCGTGCTAGGAACGACGCTTCCGGCAAGGGGAGGCCGGCTCTGTCCTCCTGAAGGGCTGAGAGGAGACCCAGTGCCCTACGGAGCAGAAAGCAGCTGGGGCACTCTCTGAGACGGGGAGGGGCTCTGCAAACAGGAGCGGCCTCTCATTCCACCTCTGAGTTTCCTTCTCTCAAGAAAAAGGTGCGTGCGTACTAAGTCGCTCAGTCGTGTCCGGCTCTTTGTGATCCCGTGGACTGTAGCCCCGCCAGGCTCCTCCATCCATGGGACCCTCCAGGCAAGAATGCTGGAGTGGGTTGCCGTGCCCTCCTCCAGGGGATCTTCCCCACCCAGGGATGGAACCTGCGTTTCTTAAGTCTCCTGCATTGGCAGGCGGGTTCTTTACCACTAGTGCCCGAAGAAAAAGGTATTCAACTACAGTTTCTAAAGCTCCCTATTGTAGGGATCATGTTAATGAACGATAGGGCAAAAACCTCATGTCCAGGTGAGCACAGGTCATGAGAAGGGCACCACATGAAAAAGACAAGCAGTAGAAGGAAGAGGAAAATGAGGAGGGAGGGCTGGGTATGGAAAGAAGACGAACAGACGAAATAAGAACATGAGAATCAGCATGGGAGTTCCCTGAGCTCCAGTGGCTAAGACTCTGCACTCCCAGTGCAGGCGGCCCACGTTCAGTTCCTGCTCAGGGAACCAGAACTCGCATGCCACAACCGGCCCCCGGGGCAGATTAGAACTAGACAACGGAACCACCTACTCCCAAAATACATCTTTTTTGGCTGTCGTGGTTGGGAATTCCCTGGTGGTTCAGATGGTAAAGAGTCTACCTGCAATGCGGGAGACCCGAGTTCGATCTCTGAGGCGGGAAGATCCCCTGGAAAAGGAAATGGCAACCAGTTGAGTATCCTTGCTCGGAAAATCCCATGGACAGAGGAGCCTGGCAGGCAACAGTCAGAACCACTTACTCCAAAAATACAACCTTTTTTTTCTTTTTAAGATTAAAAAATATAAAGCATCAAAATATAGAAATAATGCAACTGATGCGAAGAACTGACTCATTGGAAAAGAGCCTGATGCTGGGAAAGATTGAAGGCAGGAGGAGAAGGGGACGACAGAGGATGAGATGGTTGGATGGCATCACCGACTCAATGGACATGAGTTTGAGTAAGCTGTGGGAGTTGGTGATGGACAGGGAAGCCTGGCATGCTGTAGTCCATGGGGTCACAAAGAGTCAGACACGACTGAGCAACTGAACTGAACTGGATGCAACAAACAATATTCAGATGAAACGTACTAGACAATTAACAACTGCTTCACTGCAGCTTACGCACAATGTATTCTTGTTAAAAACTCATACTGCTCGTCCAAGCTTATTAACGTGTTCAAGTCGCTCCTGTTTCTAGAAAACCAGAAATACATAATCATCACGATGCAAGTCATATGAGAAAGTCATTGCTTTCGGTAAGCTATGAAACGGGTTATTTGCAAGATTTCCTTTATAGGGGACAGGGGAGGACAATGGATATGAAGCCCACTCCTTTAAGCAGAAAGGCAGAGAAAAGAACTGTGGAAGAATAAAAAAGGCTAGGTTTGGTGGTCAACCTGCCTTAGGTAGTGCCCAGGGCTAATTCCAGGGAGCGCTCCCTCTGCAGTCTGGTTCGGGGGCTGCAACACAGTTCCAAACCCTCTTGGTCGTTTTTTTATTTTAATGCTGATGGTTTTGGAAGTCAGCGAGCTAGGTGTGTGTGGGGTTTCCTCAAGTCGAAAGTTGCCAGGTGGGTCTTGAATCATATGCCAGTTTTGAGTTCCAAAAGGAAGAGTGTCATTCATCTTGTAAACAGAGGAAACCACCTCAGTGAAGTACAGATGATAACGAGATTAAAGGCAGTGATTTACCCTTGGAGGGAAAAATCCCCAAAGTGGTCTGCAAACATAGCGAACTGCAGAGGCATAAAAGCTGGCGTGGGTATAAAACTTGCCTAGTCCCACGGCAACTGCACACCTTTATCAATCTCTGAATTAAGCCGGCATGTTGACAATATTGCTTTTGATTAGCAAGCAGAGCTGGCGTCCTGGGGCTGCCTGGTGCTTTATGGACAGGCACAACTCAGCTCAGACAGGTGGTTTATGGTTCCCTTGAACGCACACAGGAAAATCAGGAGCTGCTTGGTGTTACGAAAAGCACCACCTGCTTGAGTCCAATTCCATACACAGCTCTTTTTTTTTTTTTTTTGACCACGTAGATGATGCAATGCTCAGAAATGGATACCTTTAGGTAAGAAAGACACAGTGGAAGTCAAATGGACTCGGGAAGGCTCAGCATTCTCTTATCTTGGGGGTAAGGACTCAGCTGTCGCAGATGAGCAGGTGTTGGCTCTAACTTCAAGGAGGCAAAGCCGTTAATGCTGGTTGAGAGAAACCTCTTCCGTCTTTGCACTCTGACCAATTCCAAGAGAAACATTTCACTTTCCGAGAGCTGCACTAGTGACTGGCTCATTCCGGTACGATACACCCAACGCTGAGGAGAAATGCTTGATTACCGTTATTACAGAAATGTGCGAGGACTTCCCTGGTGGTCTAGTGGCTAAGACTCCGCATTCGTAATGCAGGGGGCCGGGGTTAGATCCCTGGGCAGGAAACCAGGTCCCACACACACACCACAACTAAAATTTCGTGTGCAGCAGCTAAAAAATAAGATCCCACGAGTGGTAAATAAGACCCAATACAGCGCCCCCCCCCAAAAAAAAATTGCCCACATTCTTGGACTCACAGTTGTACTGAACACAGATTTCCTGTGTATCCCCTAAAAGCCAGCCTACTGGCTGAGAAGTATCTGAGCTATTCTGGGGTGTGCGTAGTCTGAGCTATGCAGACCTTAATGACAAAATCAGATTTGACCTTGACTGAGAAAGTCTCAGCCCAGAGGATGCTACCAAGACCTGTCAGACTCTACTACAGGTCAGATTCCTTTTTTGTTGTTCAGTCACTCAGTCACGTCTGACTCTTTGCAACCCCATGGACTGCAGCACACCAGGCTTCCCTGTCCATCACCGACTCCCGGAGCTTGCTCAAGCTCATGTCCACTGAATTGGTGACGCTATCCAACCATCTCACCCTCTGTTGTCCCCTTCTCCTCCAGCCTTCAATCTTTCCCAGGATCAGGGTCTTTTCTAATGCGTCAGCTCTTCATATCAGAGAGCCAAAGTATTAGAACTTCAGTTTCAGCATCAGTCCTTTCAGTGAATATTCAGGACTGATTTCCTTTAGGATGGACTGGTTTGATCTCCTCGCTGTCCAAGGGACTCTCAAGAGTCTTCTCCAGCACCACAGTTCAAAAGCATCAATTCTTCAGAACTCAGATTTCTCAGTCAACGTCAGATTTTCTTTTGGATAGAGGTCTCATAAATGTTGTCTTCAGGTATGTCATACCCAGCAGGGGCCATACTGCCCTGCATGATACTCAAAGAAGTAGAACCAAGACAGTTGATAAAGCTGTTGACCTGTTTTCAAATTTTAATTTCCTAAGTAACAATGGCTAGCATTCACAGGAAGGCTCTTTCAGGAACTGAAACAGCCATGACAAGTTCACTGCATACATGAATCAGAGATGAGAGACTTCAGTGCTGCAAAACTTAGGTGGGCCACATGGAAACACAGTGCACAGCAAAAGAAAGAAATTCTCTCAGCCTGGGGACTTCCCTAGGGGTCCACTGGGTAAGATCCTTAGTGCAGGGGATACGGGTTCAATCCCTGGTCAGGGAACTAAGATTCCCACACGCCCTGCACGGTGCAGCCAAAAAATAAGAAGACTTTAACAAACAACAAATTCTCTCATCTTAAGACTTTCAAGAAGCATCCTGATTACTCATGTGGTGTTGAACACGACTGCAAAGCAACCCTTGAAAGCCCAAGGAGGGCATGCTACTCAAGTCCCTTTGGAAGGAAAACAGGCCCCCTGAGTCTCAATTCCTTGTCAGCAGTGTCAGTCATATCTGACTCTCTGCGACCCCGTGGACTGTAGCCCGCCAGGCTCCTCTGTCCATGGGATTCTCCAGGCAAGAACACTGGAGTGGGTTGCCATGCCCTTCTCCAGGGGCTCTTCCCAACACAGGAATCGAACCCACATCTCCTGGATTGGCAGGCGGATTCTTTACCATATGAGCCACCAGCGGACAGCATGATTTATCACCCAAACCAGGATACTTGAGAGGGGAAGGGGATGGGCTGATCAGCTGGGACCTGGGCAGGGGGTGTTGGCTGTAACCATTCTGGGTAAACAAGAGGCTGCCATGATTATTCATGACACGGCTGGATGGCACCATGATTATTCATGACACGGCTGGATGGCATCACCGACTCAACGGACATGAGTTTGAGTAAACTCCAGGAGATGGTAATCGACTGGGAAGCCTGACGTGCTGAAGTCCATGGGGTCGCAAAGAGTCAGACACAACTGAGCGACTGAATTGAAGTGAACCGAACCACGATTATTAGAAGGAAGGTTGTGAGTTCTGTTCAGCCATTCCTGCCCCCAACTACACACTAGAATCATCATGGGAGAACACACCCAATTGAGCCCGTGCACACACATACACAAGCATATACCTACACGTACGTCGGCACACACACATTTACATGTACAAACACACATGCGTATGCATATACTGAGACGGCTGAGCCCTACTCCAGACCAGTTAAATGAGATTTCTGAAAATGGAATGAGCCTTCAGCATCGATTTTTAAAAGGTCCCCCACGTGATATAAAAAGGCAGTGGGACAGAGAACCACTGACCTCGACACCCTCCAAAGACCATCCAGCTCTCAAAACTCTGGGATCCTCATTCCTGAGCGTGAAGCTCTCACCCTGCCTATGGTCAGCTGCAAACTACTCTCCTTTCTAGAACACAACATATTTCACACCAGCACAATAATAACCAATGTGTATTTACAAAGAGTTTACACTTTACCACACTTCCTCTTTTAGAAAAACACTTTCTCAACATTATCTTTTTTTGTTCGCATTAACTCTATGAGAAAGTCAGATTGGCTATTATTATTATTATTATTATTGTTACTATTGCTGACTTTCTGCGGGTGAAAATACTGAGGTTTCAAAGGCGACACACACAGGCACCAGGCATCCAACACAAGGTGCATATGGAGTAATCACGCCCACGTCTTGATTAGAAACAGTAGCGTTTAGGAGCACCCAACTGGGGGTCCCTGCCACGTGGGTCTGGATTTCACATCTGCCATTCACTGGCTTGGTAAGCTGGGGCAAGTTACTTAACCTCTGCCTGTATCATCTCTAAAATTAAAATAACACTGACACTTGCTCTGTGGTGGCGGTCTAAGTATTGCATAACATTTCACCTGGAAGGCTCGGCAGCAGGTCCCAATAAAAGTAACAATGTTATTATCGTCGCTGCTATTGCTGTACTCCTCCTTTTCCCTTCCCGCCTGCTTTGACTGCTATAATTTCACCTCCTCCTCCTCCTCTCCCCCTCCTTCCCCTTATAGAACTAATAATGACATTGAGTGCTATGGGTAGAGTCCATGCCCTTTCAGAGAGACAAGATTAATCACTGTAAAACCTCCTGAGCTAATCTTGGCCCGCCTCTCACACACACTCCCCAAAAACCAGAAGGCCACGTGAGTCATCCTCAGAGAAGACACTCTGTGAAACCAGACACCCCACATGTGCGTCTGTGTTGAACCCTGGACGTCTTTAGTATGAAGAGCAAATGATCAGACTCTAGACAGATGTTCAGCTGGATTCATAACCCAGCGGAGAGCGGCCTTGGAGATGCGCTGCTCACGTCTGCCTTCGAAGAAGAACCTATGTCCTGGGCTGTGCAGTGAGGTGTACACTGGGCTATGGGCCTCCAGGGGCAGCCCCTGGGGTCTGTCTGCTCCCGGGCTTCGGGAGGCCCCACGCTTTGAGCAAAGTCCCCAGCCAGAGGTAGACCAGACTCATCAGGACGAGGGTCTGGGCATGTCTGCCCTGAAGCTGCCCTTGGACCAGGACTGCAGCCTGTGGTTCTTCCCCCCATTTCTCCTCCATCCCTCCTTCATAATATCAGATGACACTGCTGAGTGCAGACGCCTCTAAACAATAACAGAAAGTACCCCCATACGTGTCAAACAGCCCCCTCAAGGACAGCACCGTGGTTACCTTACTCAACTGAGACACCGTGAAAACCATACAAAATGCTTTCTTCCAAAATGGTATCACTGCATCACTTTCTCAGAGTTTATCTGGAAGGCTTTACAGAGTTATAAAATATGTCTCACTCGTCTCTCCCTCTGATAAAGTGCCTACAGCATGAGGCTTAAAAAAAAGTGATTATACATTATGTTCTATTTATGTCATCTTTGTTGTGCACATTAAATTTGTTACACCACATTAGCTCAAAGATATGAATATTTTAATAATGCGAGATCTACAAACTGCAAGGAAAATGAGTTAGAATTTTAAAACGTACTCAGTTCCAACGAAATGGATTTCTTGAGCACACATTTTTCGTCTAGAGAGGAAAGGTATTCTAAATTACTGCATTTCCAAAGTAACCATTTAATTTCACTCTCATTTTGGCAATTCATACTTTTCAACATAGTGAAAACATTAAAAATAATCAAAAACATTAAAATGGTACTTGGATCCAGTACTCTAAGTGTTCTTAATGTTAATATTATTATATAATAACATTATTATAGTTAAGGATAACAACAATAAAATAGTTATGTGACAAAAGGTATTCTGCACTCTTTGTATATATTAACTTATCGGGATTCAGAAATATTTACAATTTTAAGCATAATAATATCTTCTTATACATATTAACAACTTATCAAGTATTCCTCTGGTAAATTAAATATTTCTAATGTTAATATTGTGATGGTGGAAAATAATAACAATGCAATAGTGAAACGGTTCTTACTATGTGACAAACAGAATTCTAGGCTCCTTATACATCTTAACTCACTTAGCCTCAGACACATTCTATAATTTAGGTGTTAACTACATTGTGTTATCCATAACGTATAATTTAAGGAACTGAAAAACAGAGAGGTTAAGTAACCTTCCTAAGGTCACACAGCTATATGTGGCACTTCCTGCATTTGAATGAAAACAGTCTGCACGAATGAGGAAAAACAAAATGCTGACCTACCTTAAGCCACACCCACTAAACTTTCACTCTGTAAGTGTGTGTCTATGTGTAAACGTTATCAATGCACATGCGAACTGAGTTATCCTACATCACACTGATGCGACTTAAACGCACCTGAATTTTAACATCCGAATATGTACGGTCCTTGCTGAGTACTCACCCTGAATATCTGAAGTGTGTTCAGTGGACTTTGGCAGCCTGCCTCTCTTGTCCAAGGGAGTCTCCCCTCTCTGAAGAGTGCCTGTAAAGGATACAATGAATGAGAAACACCACTGGCAAAGCCGGCTCAGCGCTCAGGCCTGTCTGCTCTCAGGCCAGAAACAGAACTTTCCAGGTGTGCGTCAATCATTTTGCCAGACCTCTCGCGTAGTCAAGTAAACAGTAAACAGTAAACAGTCACTGAGCACCTGCTGTATACCGTTCCCTGTACTAAATCCCAGAGCTTTTAAAAGGCTACCTATGGGGACTTCCTGGTGGCCCAGTGATCAGGACTCTGCCTGCCAACACAGTAACACGGGCTCGATTCCTGGTCTGGGAAGATTCCACGTGCCGCGGAGGCAGCTAAGCCCATAACTGCTGCGGCCTTTGCACCAAGAGAAGCCACTGCAATGAGGAGCCTGCAAACAAAGAGGGGCCCCTGCTCGCCACAACCAGAGAAGGTACACGCAGAAGCCAGCCAAGACCCAGCGCAGTCAAAAATAATAAAGTTATAAAACAAAAGGTTTACGTATGACTCCAATACGGTTCTTCACTGGCAGCACTCATATAAAAACAATCCCATTTACATTAAATATTTATCATCTGTCCCTCTAAGGAACAGTCAATAAAATACCCTAAACTTCTGAAGATGATTCCAAGAAAAGAGCGCCCCACTTTTACAGTGACTATGATCCAGTTCTCATAATGTACTTTTTTCCCCAGTTTTACTGAGATATGATTAGCATACAGCACTGTGTAAGTTTAAGATGCAGAACATAATAATTTGACTTATATACACCATGAAATGACCACAGAGTTGATTAACAACGTTGTGTTAGTTTCAGGAGCAGGACAAACTAATTCAGTTTTGCATATATTTGTATCTACTGCGTTTCAAATTCTTTTCCCATTTAGGTTGTTACGTAATATTAAGCAGAGTTCCCTGCACTGGACAGCAGGTCCTTGCTGGTTCTCTATGTTAAATACAGCCGTGTGTCCATGTCCATCCCAGACTCCCTGACTGTCCCTTCCCCCATCCTTCCCCCCAAGCCCCCGCTGCACACATGCGACCATACATTCATTCTGTAAGTGTGTGAGTTTGTTTCTGTTTTATAAATAAGTTCATCTGTATCGTTTCGTTTTAGATTCCACGTATAAGCAATATCACACGCTATTTCTCTTGCTCTGTCTGACTGACTTCACTCAGGACGACAATCTCTAGGTCTACCTATGCTGTTGCAAACGGAACTACTGATAATGAATGAACTTTTAAACTCTTGATTCATACTCTGGAATTCCACTGGCCAGGATTCAGCTTAGGAGTCTTTTTTTTAAGTTCTACCACTTTATTGCTACCAACCCATCTCCCTCCACCCTCACGTATGAAACCCCAAGGACTGGAGCCTGCCTGACTCCTCTGTCCACGGACTTTTCCAGGCAAGAATACTGGAGTGGGTTGCCATTTCCTTCTCCGAGGAGTCATGTTGTTTCAAGAAGCGACTTGACGCCAGGGACTAGGTTGGGCAGGATTTCACATCATCAGCGCCAACTTAACAGAAGGGTCACACACCCGTATCTTGCAATGGCTGGGTGGCATCTTTCTTCCTCAAGAGACTCTTAGCCTACCTGCCTCATTCATTACTACACCCATGAGCCTGGGAAAATGTCAATCACAGAACATTCAACAGGCGACACTGCTGAATAAATACACTCATAGATGAAGGCGACAGTTAATCAGCTCTTAACAGGACTGTGTTGAACAAAACACTTACTTGAAAGTATGAGCTCTGATGGCTGTGTTAAAAACCTTTACCGTATTACTTAGGAGACCGCCTTGATCTTCACGTATTTAGTGCTTCTAGCACTGACACCCGTGGCAAGTCGTAATTTATAAGTTTATTAAGACACAAATTCAGACAGCATGGTTGTAAAAGCCAGTGGGAAGACCTCATTTAGGTGGTGGAAAAAGCCTAGCAAATAATTAAACATCCATATCTAATGTAATGCTTCTCCTCTTCACATCATTCACAAGTGCACACTACGGCGTGTTGATATGACGTGCATGAGTCTAGATTATTGATAAGATGTCTGGAAGCGAGATATGCAAAAAGGAGTCTTATACACACTGAACATCAGGTCATCGACTGCAGAATCAATCACGTCACTGGCAGCTATTAGGTTGCAAGTGTTACTCACTCAGCTGTTTCAACGCTTTGAGACCGCATGAACTGTAGCCCAACAGGCTTCTCCTCTGTCCGTGGGGTTCTCCAGCCAAGACTACTGGAGTCGGCTGCCATGTCCTCCTCCAGGGGATCTTCCTGACCCAGCGACTGAATCTACATCTCCTGCTTTGCCAGGCTGATTCTTTTATCACTGAGCCACCAGGAAGTCATTAGGTTAGGTGATCTCATGTTGATGGCTTTTTATATAATGCCTTGTACCTAGTTTGAGACAGAAATCTCTATAAAGTAAATTATACATTCCATTTACCTATGCTGCTGCTACTAAGCCACTTCAGTCGTGTCCGACCCTGTGCGACCGCATAGACGGCAGCCCACCAGGCTCCCCCGTCCCTGGGATTCTCCAGGAAAGAGCACTGGAGGGGGGTTGCCACTCCCTTCTCCAATGCATGAAAGTGAAAAGTGAAAGTGAAGTTGCTCAGTCGTGTCCGACTCTTCATGACCCCATGGACTGCAGCCCACCAGACTTCTCTGTCCATGGGATTTTCCAGGCAAGAGTACTGGAGTGGCTTGCCATTGCCTTCTCTGATTTACCTATGAGTGTATAGTATATGTATCACATGTATTAATTTACATGGGTAGTCAATATTTTGTTTCTTTAAATTTGTGTCTGTATTCTCTAAATCCTCGAAGAATCTGTGTTTCTTTAGAAATAACAAAAATATTTTATTTCTTAAAATGTAAACTCTTAACAGGAGTAGAAATAACTCACTTCTCTTGTGAAATAATGATGTCCTCTTGAGAAAGCTGAGTGCTGAAGAATTGATACTTTTGAACTGTGGTGTTGGAGAGGACTTTTGAGAGTCCCTTGGACTGCAAGGAGATCAAACCAGACAATCCTAAAGGAAATCAGTCCTCAATATTCATCGGAAGGACTGACGTTGAAGCTGAAGCTCCAATGCTTTGGCCACCTGATGCGAACAACTGACTCACTGGAAAAGACCCTGATGCTGGGAAAGGTTGAAGGTGGGATGAGAAGGGGATGACAGAGGATGAGGTGGTTGGATGGCATCACTGACTCAATGGACATGAGTCTGAGCAAGCTCTGGGAATTGGTGATGGACAGGGAAGCCTGGCATGTGGCAGTCCATGGGGTCACAGAGTCGACACAATTGAGCAATTGAACTGAACTTGAGTGTGTGTCTGTCCATCCATAAACGTTGTTCAAAAGCCTCCTTTCATAACCTAAAGTTTGCTGCTGCTATTTAGTCGCTCCGTTGAGTCTGACTCTGTCAGACTGTAGCCCACCTCTATTCCATTAGCAATAGCTCTTATCATAAGAGCTCATTAATAGAGAGCTACACTCCTTAATACAGAAATTACCTTACACGTATTTTAAAAATTTAGTTTTCTTCAGTAAAAACATGGTTCAAACAGTGGACTCAACCAAGTCATGGCTATTTACAAACTCAGTGAACATTTTAGTTAAGAACAAACATAGAATCAGTCTAAACAAGTAACATACTTCACAGCCATTTGACTTTCATGCAGGACAGAACGTAATTCATTGGTACTCTACAGAGTAAAGGGCTTTCCTGGTAGCTCAGCTGGTAAAAAAATTGGCCTGCAATGCAGGAGATGTCGATTTGATTCCTGGGTGGGGAAGATCCCCTGGAGAAGGGATAGGCTGCCCACTCCAGTATTCTTGCCTGGAGAATCCCCATGGACAGAGGAGCCTGGCGGGCTCCAGTCCATGGGGTCGCAAAGAGTCGGACACGACTGAGTGACTATGCACAGCAATCTAAGTCAGGGGTCCCCAACCTCTGGAGCCTAATGCCGGATGATCTGAGGTGGAGCTGATGTCATAATAAAAGAAATAAAGTGCACATTAAATGTCATGTGCTTCAATCCACTGGAAACCATCCCCTCGCTCCCCCAGCCCATGGAAAACTGACTTCCACGAAACCTGTCCCTGGTGCCGAAAATGTCGGGGACTGCTGGTAAGCCCCAAGGTCCTCTGGCTGGTCCTTATTCTCCCAGCATTTCTAGGACTGGTCAAGAAGCTGTGCAGAATCTTGTAGAACTCCTGATGATGAAAATGACAGTGAAAGTTGCTAAGTCATGCTTGACTCTTTCTGACCTCATGGACTATACAGTCCCTGGAATTCTCCAGGCCAGAATACTGGAGTGGGTAGCTGTTTCCTTCTCCAGGGCGTCTTCCCAACCCATGGGATCAAACCCAGGTCTCCCGCATCGCACGCAGATTGTTTACCAACTGGGCCACCAGGGAAGCCTGATGATGAAGCTCTGGCTTATTTAGCCCTGGCTTTCTATTTAGGCACCTCCCTCTCCCAAACCTGCATTATGGTTCTGGCAACCTTGTGGCCCGGCTTCCCTGGCGGCCCAGCAGCAAAGATTTCGACTGTCAATCCAACACTGGAGACTCGGGTTTGATCCCTGGGTCGGGAAGCGAACGGCAAACCACTCTAGTATTCTTGCCTGGAGAATCCCATAGACAGAGGAGCCTGGTGGGCTACAATTCATGGAGTGGGGGGTGGGGGAGGCGGGTCTAGAAAGAGTCGGACGGGACTTAGCAACTGAACAACCAGCACGCTGGTGGCCACATCGAGAACTTCTCAAAGAACAGTCGTCCTCATCCTTGGCTACACCTCAGATTCCCCTGCCAGGAACAGTGGGCGTCAGCCTTGACCACACTTTAGACTCACCTGGGAGCTGCCTGTTTCTTCCCGATGGTAGTTTTGATGTCCAGGCTCCATCACAGACTAACCAAAATCAGAAGAGCGAAGCTGGAGGGGTGTACAGCCTACCCTGGAGGAGGGTGGCCCGGTTCCCAAGGCCGAGTCTGGGGAAACGGACCTGCTCTGTCCTGTCTACAAGCCACTCCCAGCCTGCAAGCAGAACCCAGATGAGCGGGTGGGTCTTCTATCTCAGGACCCTGTCTTCTCCCCCTCCACTGTGCCCGTGAGCCAGAGGGGCTTCCTCCAGCTGCGCTCAGGCACACACTTGCCCTAAATCCCATCCGGAGCCCCCTTCCTCCACAGGAAGAAACGACACCTCCGAGTCTAAGTCTCGAGAATGTCCATGCTTAATGGTTTGCTACAGACAAGCCTCGCATACTGGAGTGGGCTGCCATTTCCTCCTCCAGGGGATCTTCCCGACCCAGGGATCGAACCGCGGTTTCCTACGGGTTCTTCTACTGCTCAGCCACCTGGGAAGCTTCTAAAGAGCCTGAGACGGTGCAGCTGGGCGGCGTCCCTTTACCTATCCCTGTCTTTATGGCCACCGTCACTGCAAACACCCCGTGAGGGGACACCCGCTGCTCTGTATCTGGCACTGGGGAGGCAGCAAAGCACTCAAGAGATGAACCCTAGGGACTTCCCCGGTGGGCGAATGGTTAAGACTCCACCCTTCCAATGCAGGGGACACGGCTTCAATCCCCCTTGAGCAAAGTACGCGCTGTGAAAACTAAAACATAAAAATATACAGAGATGGATCCTGGCTGCCCCAGTGATGGAGCATGTGATCTCAGGAAAGTTACTTTGTTTCTTTCTGCCCCAGTCAGCCTTGCTGGCTTCCCCGGTGGCTCAGTGGTAAAGAATCTGCCTGCCTACGGAGGGGAGCTGGGTTCGATCAATCCCTGTGTGGGGAAGATCACCTGGAGGAGGGCATGGAAACCCACTCCAGTATCCTTGCCTGGGAAATCCCATGGACAGAGGAGCCTGGCAGGCTACACACTCCACGGGGTGGGAAAGAGTCGGACAGGACTGAGCAAACACGCACACAGCCATCCTTCAGATGTGAGCACCACGGTAGGTACCACCCCACCAGCTGTGAGCAATGTTAAATGCGTTGGCATGGGCAAGGCCACTGCAAGAGGTGAATACTAAAGATCATGCAAGTGTGTGTCAAATAAACCACAACAAACACAAGCCTGGCATCAATTCTTCCCTCTTGGTACTGAAAGGTGAGGCAAATAAAAAGCACACCCAGAAAGCTTTTGGTGCTCCATAAAGGATCACAGCAATCTGCATGGAAAGTATACAACATTCTAGCATAGAAATTATACAGCACAAAAAAAGTGGCCAGGAGTCAAGAAAAATGTGTCAATGACAGAAACGCCTGCAGTTTCAACTATCATGTGTCAACATCTGATGAACACATACCTCAGGTGGGTGTCAAGCACAAGTGGGGTCATATAAGCAAACTACTTGTCTATATGGTTAAGCAAAACATTAGTTTCTTTTCTAACGGAAGGAAAACCACCTTTTCAATTGTCCATGTTCATGGAATGGTGAAATGAAGTTTTGTTGTTGAGTCGCGTGGCTGTGTCCAACTCTTTGCAACCCGTGGGCTGTAGCCCACCAGGCTCCTCTGTCCAAGGGATCTCCCAGGCAAGAACACTGGAGTGGGCTGCCATTTCCTTCTCCAGGGCATCATCCCAACCCAGGGATGGAACCTGCATCTCTTATGTCTCTTACATTGGCAGGCAGGATCTTTACCATGGCACAAACAGGGAAGCTGTTATATAGAGATGACACCTACAAGTTGGCTTCTTTAACTCAACAAATACTCCTCAGGTACTGCAGAGGCAATCACGGCTGAGACTGCCAGATCTCCTCCCCGGGAAGGCCTGGCCAACTAAGTCCATCTGGACTTGGCGATGCTTTCCCTCACTGCATATCCATCCTCCGGGGTACTCGTTCACCCCATCACAGGCCCATGTCATTGTGTCAGGACCGGCTGCTCACACGGACTCTTCAGAGACACGCATGTGAAGGAAACAGAACCAGCAGGAGTCCCTTCCTAAACCTGAGAGGTGGGCAGTGAAAGAACTCTTCCCCCTGACGTGCTGAGAGGCTGCCACAGCCTCCTGGGAGAGGTCCTGACTGCAGGTGGAAACCCAGACGAGAAGAGAAACCAGAAATGGCCCAACAGTGGCTTTGCAGTACCGACTGGGTGCCTGATCCCGCAACCTCTACGCTTGGGCCAACTGCTAAACCCTCTGATGTTTGTCTTTTCATTGGAGGATGATTGCTTTCCGGTGTCATGAGTTAACCGCTGTACAACGTGAATCAGTCGTGAGTGAGTGGGTCAAGTCACTCGGTCGTGTCCAACTCTGCGACCCCATGGACTGTAGCCCACCAGGCTCCTCTGTCCATGGGATTCTCCAGAAAAAAGTACTGGAGTGGGTTGCCATTTCCTTCTCCAAAAGTGAAAGTTGCTCAGTCGTATCCGACTCTTTGCAACCCCATGGACTACACAACCCATGGGATGCTCCGGGCCAGAATACTGGAGAGGGTAGCCTTTCCCTTCTCCAGGGGATCTTCCAACCCGGGGATCGAACCCAGGTCTCCCGCACTGCAGGCAGATTCTTTACCAGCTGAGCGACAAGGGAATCTGCCATATGCATATATATGTCCCCTCCCTCTCCTCCCCACATGTCACCCCTCTAGGTAATCACAGAGGACCGAGCTGAGTTCCCTGTGCTAAACGGCAGCTTTCCACAAGCTGTCTGCTACACACGTCAGTGTATATATGTCAGTGCTATTCTCTCAGTTCATCTCACCCTCTCCTTTTCCACTGGGTCCACATATCCGTTCTCTACATCCATGGCTCTATTTCTGCCCTGCACACAGGTTCATTGGTACCATTCTTCTATTTAAACTGTCTTGAAGTTTGAAGAAACGTGAAGCAGGGTTGAAACGTGAAGATATTTGCAGCAGAATTTTCTCTTTGCCTCAGCCAGTTAGATATACAAACTAAAGATTGGATGAAACACACAACCCAAAGATTCATAACTCTTCTACACAGTTATTATGTGTTAACTACCTCTTAGATTCTGGCAGCAACCAGTCCGTATGGCGAGACAGTCCCTGCTCCAAATCAACTCTGAACACAGAAGGCAGAGGCAAAACACATCTCTCACCAAAACAAGAGGTGATAAATGCTGTCACAATGCCCCATGCGTGGTAGCAAAGAGAAGAGTGGGATTAATATTGGTAGAAGTTGTCTGAATTTAATCCACAAGGGCCACCTGAGACAGAAGGGTTTGTTTACGCCTTGAAGGATAAGCAGAACTTAATAGAACAGACAAATGTGAAAGTACATTCCAGCAAGCAAAGACAGTGAGCTAAAAATAGAGAGTTTATCCATCAAGAATTTTTTTTTAATTTTTAAATGCCTACTCCAGTCTTTGTCGTATATTAGACACTACATAAAGTTTATTTAAAGAGTGATGAAAGGCAATAAAGACAACTGATTAGATATATGGTATATCTGGAGGTAGGACCTTGGCCAATGACGTGACCTGCTTTTATAACACTGTTCCTAATGCAAATTTTGTTCTCATTACAATAACCAACTTTACAACAACTTCCAAGAAAAGCAGTCATCAGTTACCACCGTAATTGATAAATGCAGGAAGGGTTGCTTTAGTTAATTGCTACTCTTGACTTTTTTTTTTCCTCTTCTAGATGTAAGAACGTTTCCCACACGTTATAAATGAATTCATGCATCCCATTTATTAAACCCTTTTACTATTTTGGAGGGCTTCCCTGATGGCTCAGACAGTAAAGAAGTCACTTGTAATGGAGGAGACGTGGGCTCGATCCCCGCGTCGGGAAGATCCCCTGGAGCAGGAAACGGCAACCCACTCCAGTATTCTTGCCTGGGAAATCCCAGGGACAGAGGAGCCTGGTGGGCTACAGTCCAGGGGGTTGCAAAGAGTTGGACATGACTGAGTGACTAACATTTGGGTTACTTTACCACTTTTTTGTAAAATTATAAACAACTAATTGTTGCCGGGGTCCAGACTTGGCAGGATCCAGGGGGTACCCTTGGGATGAACAGCATCAGCGAGAGAGAAAGACATGAGACCAGCCTTCATAGGGCCAAGTCTGTGTTTTACTTTTTGACAACAGGTTTTATACCCTCACCCAGAACGTTTTCAAGGTACAAGATGCTTACTCATGCTTACACAGGATTAGTATTACATCATTTTGTTTTTTAGGAAAAGCAGGATGTTCTTTGCTTTCTAATTCTATAGTAATTCTTAGCACAGGATCTTCTGGCCTTGGGGCTTATTAACATTTTACGCGGGTCAGGTGAATGTAAGCCTATTTTCCGTTTCTATGGTGACCTTAACTGAAAGGTAGCAGTCTCATGGGGCAACAGTACAGAGTAGAAGTATAACCTTGTTAACACAAAAATTAATCCTTCTGCAGAAGTTGTCAGTTGCGTTTATCTAAGAAGTTTATCCCACACTGACTCTGCGACTTTGGTGAGGCAGCTTCTGCCTAGCACTCCTGGCTGACAATTAACAACCATCTCATTGTTACCACACTAGGGCTAAGTTCTTATTTCTCTAGATCTTTATATTAACAATGGTTTCTACAACACAGCCTTAGCACATTAAAAGCAAAAACACAGCAAGAAAAACGCAGCAAGCAAACGTCAACCCAAAACCACCTTTAGAATAATTTTTCTTATGTTTTCTAATAGGACTCCTTCACCCCTCAAAAAGGCTCTATGTCTATTAGGGCTTTTATATAATCAGTTTCTTTATGCTATTTTATGATTAGGATAATATAAGCAATCATGCATATTAGTACCAAGGGCATAAATGCATTTGGCTAACAAACTACCAGCAAAGGAGTTTAAATTAAAATACTCCTTTCACCCTGAATAATCTCATAAAACACCACCACCTGGGAAACTTATTGATTAAAGTTCTAAATTGATTCTTATTTGGGAAGAGATCGGGGAAGGCCTTCTGCCTGTGTCACAGAAATTAGGGAGTAGTCTATTAAGGCAGGCGTCAGACAGACAGATATCATCTTTAAGGTGATTGCCAGGGCAGCCTTTCGAAATCCCTGAGAACCTGGTCTGCCTTGCCTGTCAGGCTTTCTCCTCGTGACCTTGTCATGGGTGGGATCTCGTGAGCTGGCCTTTTCGAAACCCCTGAAAACCTGATTCGCCTTGCCTGTCAGGTTTCTCCCTCACGACCTTGTCATGGGTGGGGTCTCATGTGTTGGCTCCCGGCAAATTGTGAAGACCATGTATAAATTCTGACCAAGGGAAGGACTGAATGGATAACAAGGTTCTGATACTCATAATGGCCAATCAGTGCAGTCCTGGACACATAATGAGAGACACACATATTTACACATCTCATTCTTGAGATTTTCTCTCATTTTTGAGCCAATGGAGGGAAGGAGGGTCTGTGTACAGGCTTTGGAATTAGGGAGACTGAGGCTGATAATCTCTGCCTCTGTGTGGATGTGGGAAAACCATTTTAGCTCTAAGTTCTCCTGTATCGTACATACCCACGTGTCATCACTGTTGTAAAAGTTACAAGAGGCCTTGGGTACAAAGGACTGACATGGGATAGACAGTCAGTAGGTATAATAATTATTAATACAATTCCAGCAAATAGGAGTATAAGCTAAAACGAAATAGACCAGAATTCTTATTTTCTCCATTTGAAATGAAGTGATTAGATAAGTGGATGTTTTGGCAATTACAGTATTTCATTTGATAACAGTGTCAGTAATGATCAGATCTTGTGGTCCAAATTAAAACAGAGTGGTATTTTGGTGAATCTGATGAAGTCACCAAAGATGACATTCTCTGTACTACTCAGCAACATCACTTTTGTGACACTGATCTAATTTCCCCAATAATTCCCTCCACTGGAAGATAACTATGTGAAGGGTAACAAGAAGGCCTATTTGCAACATCTTTACAAATTGTGGATCTCAAACAGTCATGTCAAGGGCAGTGTTGTTTAGCAACAAATAAAAATAAAAATTTTTAAAAAACAGGGCAAAGAATCCAGATCTTCTCTTATTGGGCTTTAAAAAATATTTAGGACTCTATCCTGCATTTGGTACCCTTCTCCCACCATCACCCCCAAACACCAACACCTAGCTACCAAAGATCTAAACTCCTTTGTTATAAAAAGATATTTTTTAAGTATTAAAATTTTGAAAGCTTATCTGCTCCATCTCACACTTATGCAGAATATCAACTGCAAGCAGTATAAACAATAACAGAAACACTTGAGGAAAAAACCTTTCCATTTCAATTTCTCAGTTCAGTGTATATTATATTTGGAACCCTTCACCTGTGAAATTAAAACAAAGTTTATACATAAAGGTTACACGTTAAAAATGCTTCTCTAATGGAAAAAAAGTTTGATATTTAGTTTCTAGGCTATGTAAGGATCTATACTGTATATTTTCATATGTATCAAACAAGTAATTGACACTTAAGGACCCCTGGTTTAAACTGTTTTCAGATGTTACTATCGTCTTCTGTTTTACATATACATAAACACACACATTAAATACACACGTTTGCATGTATGCGTGCATGCCTGCGTGCTACATCGGTTCAGTCGTATCCCACTTGGTGACCCTATGGACCTTAGCCCATAAGGCTCCTCTGTTCAAGGAGATTCTCCAGACAAGAACAACAGAGTGGGTTTCCACGCCCTCCTTCAGGGGATCTTCCTGACCCAGGGATCAAACCTGCATCTCCTATGTCTCCTGCATTGGCAGGCAGATTTCTTTACCATTCTTTACCACTAGCACCACCTGGGAAGGCTATTTATATATATACACATACGTATATATACATATATATACATATACATACATATATAACAAAAACATATTACATGTAGAATTCATACATGGTTTGAAAAATTTTTTTTCCATTTAGAATAGAGTCACTGAGTTTTACTTCAAGTGGTCAGTTCTTCTAGCTTATTTCTAACAGACAGAAAACAGGGGCAAGGGAAAAGGCACTTACACTATGAAGAACTGTTCTGCTTGCAAGATTTAGAAATTCAGTTTCAACTCCTTTAAGAAAACAAAGAGAACAGGGTGGGTGTGGTATGGGGAGGAGCCTCCCCAGGCCCAACAAATGCCATCACACCTCCTAAGCCAGCTTCCCCATCTTCGTCTCCCAGAGCAGTGCTACGCCGAGCTACGCTCACTCGCTCAGTCACGTCTGACTCTCTGCGACCCCATGACCACCCAGGCTCCTCTGTCCATGGGATTCTCCAGGCCAGAATACTGGAGTGGGCAGCCTTTCCCTTCTCCAGGGGATCTTCCCCAACCCAGGGATGGAACCTGGGCAGCCCGCATTGCAGCTGAACTCTTTACCGGGAAGCCCCGGCTCTGCGCTAACTCCCTCTAAGCAGCCTTTATGCCCAGGCTGGCTCCCTCCCTGTGGTCTCACTCACCGCCTGCCCGTCCTCCGTGGGAAGGAACGCAGCCTCCGTCTCTGTGGGTCCCCAGGGCATGTTCTACTCCAGGACTGCAGAAGCGCCTTCCTCAGGACTCCACGGTGGTCTCGACACAAGGGATGCTTTCACCAGGCCACGGTGACCTGCGGTACCACCGTGACGCCCTGGGGCGAGGGCTGCTGTGTGGGCCTACGCTCTGGCCATGACCCCCAGGAACGGAGGCCTGTGTATTTCCTTTCAACTCCATCAGGCTCAGCACACAGAGCTGGTGACAGGGCTGAGGAGCTGCCACACGGAGGGACCACAAGGGTGTCACACGAATCATGGCATGTCCCCCAGACCTCTTCACCTGTGCTAAGATGCCAAGGCTGGAACACAAATCCCACCACGTGGGCAGCGGACTGGAACAGGAGAGACTCTGGGATAAGGCCCTGTCCTCGGGGCAGAGGTGTGGCAAGCATCCCTTGCCGGCCTCTTTCTCCTTGATGAAACCACTTGATCAAATTTTGTAGGAGCAAGTTGAAGGACGGGCTTCCCTGGTGGCTCAGCTGGTAAAGAATCTGCCTGCAGTGCAGGAGACCCCAGTTCAATTCCTGGGTTGGGAAGATCCCACTCCAGTATTCTGGCCTGGAGAATCCCATGGACTGTACAGTCCACAGGGTTGCAGAGTCGGACACGACTGAGCGACTGGCACTCAAGCTGAGGACTGGGAAAGCCTTGGGCACCTTGCTTCGGTGCAGCTGCTCTTGTGCGTGCCTCCCAACGCTGAGGGCTCGCTACGCCCCAGTTCAGCGTGGACACGCACAGCATCTCGGCGTGTCTGCGTACCAGCGCACGATCATGCCTCTACAATTACACATAGACTGCCTCCTGCCCGCTGGGCTCTAAGTGCGGAGGAATGAATTCCTGTTAACTGGGTGTGCCCGGTACCTGCAATGTGTCTGTTAAACAAAGGGATCTTTATTAACTCCTTCATAAATGGCTAGTAAGTAAGCCAGTTCAAAACTAAGTTACCAGGGAAAACAGAGAGGCAACAACAGGCAAAAGATTTACTAAAAAAAAAAAAAAATTCTTAAATGGCAATTAAAGTACAATTTACTCACATCACAAGAGTGATTTACTTAAATCCAACAATCACAACAAATATTTATTAATCATGCAGTATGTGACAAGCACTATGCTCGGAGCTGAGATTATGAAAAAACTTGCTTAAATCTGATATTCTTCCTTATCTGAAGGAAAGGAAAGGTAACTGAACCTTTTAATTAGTTGCTTGAAGGTATGACAAGGGCTAAAAAGGAGAGAAGAGGGATGTTTCTTTACTTTTTAAAGAGTTTAAATTGTTAAGAGTTGTATTATGGAGCCTGTGAACACTTTTCGTGACCCTTTAATGTGGTGGGATCGCACTCACCGGCAGGTGATATCCTTTTCCCTTTTAACAAAGGATCTCAAAGTCGTGGAGTTCACCCTTGCTGGCCCAGGGACACGTTTCTCATCTGTCTGCTGAGAAGCATTTTGATTAGTGCTTGTTTTTGTTGCTGTTGCTCAGCCATGGCCGACTCTGCGACGCCACAGACTGCAGCACACCAGGCTTCCCTGTCTTTCCCTATCTCCTGGAGTTTGCTCAAACTCATGCCCATTGGGTCGATGACACCATCCAACCATCTCAGCCTCTGTCGCCCTCTTCTTAACCTGCTGGCAGTGCCCAAATGCAGGAAGCAGCTGGCCCTGCCACCACATATTTTGGCCCTGCGGACCTTATCTCTTCTTACATTTGTGATGCCCCCACATCACTTTAAGCCAGACCAGCCCAGGCCTTAGGCCAGGGCCTTGCCAACTTAAGCATGCAGAGCAACATCTGGGGATTCTGCTAAAATGCAGGGTGTGCTTCAGGAGATTTGAGGCCTGGGGTTCCTCCTTTCCAGTAAGTTCCCTGGAGGATGCTCTCTTGGGAAGACCACACCCTACCAGAGAGTTAGAAGGCAGCGGAACGATGAAAGATTGAACAGCACATCCTTCTATATTTCCTGACACACACTCCCCCTACCCTTACTAAATCCTAATGGAGTCAAGAATTCAGCATAATGCAGTTGTACTGTGCATAGTTGTTAGGATGTCTTCGGGATCGGCTGTTTACAAGGAAAAAAAAAAAATCGCCTCCTTAGTCATCACGTCCGGGGTTCTTGCTTACAGACAGCGTCCTCAGGCAGAGTACAGGGCCCTGGCACCACAAATGGGGGAGAAAGAAGAGGCGCAGGGGAAAGGCCATTTAGGGGAGCTCCCGCCCACTCCCTCTCCTGCTTAGAGACACTCTTGGCATGTTTCAGATTCTCTTCTGTAGCTTCGGTGGGAATAAACCTGTCCTCCAACAAGGGGACCTGTGCCACGTTCCACCACAAAGCCCGCCAATTCCTCCAGGCCTGGTTGTTAGCATTAGACAGGGACGGCACTGTTCGGGGGCAGAAGGAGCCGCCGCTCCTTTGCCTCTGGATGGAAAGGCCAGCCGAGTGCGGGCCGCCACGCTGAGGTCTACCGAGGGGCAGTGGCGCCCGCCGACGGAAACAAGAGGCTGGTCCACTGCAGGCCGGCTCTGCAGCACCAACTTCCACGAGTTAGCGCCAGCTCGCATTTTGCCACCCCTTTTTGCAGAGAAGTCAGCCAGGAAGGTCAGAAAGGTTAACACAACCCGCGTCCACACAGCCTAAGGCGGCCTGAGGAACCGAACGCTGCCCAAAGCCGTAGTTCGGCCTCTCCAATAATGCTGAGGGACAACATAGCACAGGTTGCCTCGCAAAAGCCGAGGGACCGCCCGCCCCAAGGTGGCCCCTAGAGCCCGCCCTAACACGGACAGCCGGGCCCGCCTGGAGGCGGAGGAGACGGGAAACCACTTCCGGGAAACGGCCGGCCACAGAGCCAAGCACTTCCGGTGCGAGGCACAGGCAGGTCGTTCGGAGGTTAACGCACTCGCAGGTAAGGGCCGACCCTAGCTATCCGGAGACGGTACGAGCCCAGAATGTCGTCTCCCTTACCCGCGCGAGAGGAAACACCGGGGTGAAGCGGGCGGAGCGCGCGCCGCCATGTTGAGTCCGGCATTTTCAACGGAGCAGGCGGGGCCGAGCGGACGCCGGCGTCAGCGCGATGACGTCCTAGACCGGGCGCCTGCCTTCCGTCCGCGGAACCTTCCTGGGCGGGCCCAAGGCGCGCGTCGCCCCTCCCTGATCGGCGGGGGCAAGTTGAATGACGGCCCGGCCCCGCCTTCCGGTTCCGGTTGAGGGCGGGAGGCTGCTGCTCTGAGCGGAAGTGCCTCAGACCTGCGTTGGTAGGGGGAGAGCGAGG
>CM035303.1:128504319-128534091 GCA_020226075.1 Hydropotes inermis
GAGGGCTGGCGAGTTGCTGGTTCCGGCCAGCCCACGTGTCTCCAGGGGCAAGCGGGTCTGGGTAGGAGGCGTCCCTATTCCCGCCGCACCCAGACCTGTGGGTGGCAGGCTGGGCTTGGGCTTGCGACCGGCTCCTTGGAGGCTGAGCACCCAAACCCCTCTCCCCGCTCCATCCTTAAGAGATTAAATCCAAACCAGCGCTCGGCTTCAGTGGCTGAAGGCGCAAGGCCTGGCTCCAGGCATCAGGTCCTTCAGTTCAGTCCCTCAGTCGCGTCTGACTCTCTGCGACCCCGTGGACCGCAGCACGCCAGGCCTCCCTGTCCATCACCATCTCCCCAGAGCTTGCTCAAACTCATGTCCATCGAGTCGGTGATGCCATCCAACCATCTCATCCTCTGTTGTCCCCTTCTCCTCCCACCTTCAATCTTTCCCAGCATCAGGGTCTTCTCAAATGAGTCAATTCTTTGCATAAGGTGGCCAAAGTATTGGAGCTTCAGCTTCAGCATCAGTCCTTCCAATGAACACCCAGGACTGATCTCCTTTAGGATGGACTGGTTGGATCTCCTTGCAGTCCAAGGGACTCTCAAGAGTCTTCTCCAACACCACAATTCAAAAGCATCAATTCTTGGCATCAGATGGCCAAAGTATTGGGAGTTTCAGCTTCAGCATCAGTCCTTCCAATGAACATTCAGGACTGATTTCCTTTAGGATGGACCAGGGCCCTAGGTTCCTAAATTCCAGGCCCAGGCCAAGTACCTAATCTGAAGGTACCGAAATACAGCATGACACCCTTTTCCCCTTCACTCGGAGAGTGTCTGAGTGAAGAGCATTGCAAGGGTAAATGTTTTATACACATGGTGAAATTGTGCCCCCAGAGGTTTAGGGGGGGAAATATTTTACAGTTAAATTTGTTGCAAACATCAGATGGTACAGGTGACATTTCTTTGGGCCTTCAATTGCCCTTGACAGCCACCATCTCAGTTTGTCTTGAGAAACTTCCCTATGAAATACATTGCATTATTGAATAATTCAGTATTGCATTATGGAATAATTGTGAGCATCAGTTTAAAAACAAAAGCAAAACAAAAAACAAGGGAATGCTCACAAGGGGAACGGGTAGGGAGCCAAGCTGTCTATTTTAAATTTACTGATGCCACTTGCAAAGGGCAAATGTGTCTTTAATCTGGAATTTGCTACAGGCTGTAGTGATGTTACTAATGTTACCAATCACCCAGGCCCCCAAATGTTTCAAAAGGTTAATAAAGAAGGCCAGATGCCTTGCCAGTTGAAATTAATCCATTTGCTTTTTGCCAGGTAATTAGAAAGTAGGCTGCATACTCTATGTACTGAACAAATATAAACTGTTGTTAATTTTTTTAAGTAATATGATTATATTGGGTCAAGATGAGTAAGGAAAAAGAAAATGTTTCCTTGAAAGATTTGGATGTTCAGTCAGATTTTGATTGAAAATATGCTTAGATCAGAAAATTTGCTTTTGAACTGTGCTGTTGGAGAAGACTCTTTAGAGTCCCTTGGACTGCAAGGAGATCCAACCTAAAGGAGATCAGTCCTGGGTGTTCATTGGAAGGACTGATGCTGAAGCTGAAACTCCAGTACTTTGGCCACCTGATGAGAAGAGCTGACTTATTGGAAAAGACCCTGTTGCTGGGAAAGATTGAGGGCAGGAGGAGAAGGGGACGACAGAGGATGAGATGGTTGGATGGCATCACCGACTCAATGGACATGGGTTTGGTTGACCTCCGGGATTTGGTGATGGACAGGGAGGCCTGGCGGGCTGCAGTCCATGGGGTCACAAAGAGTTGGACATGACTGAGCGACTGAGCTGAGACACATATACATACTCTTTGTGACCCCACAGACTATATATACAGTGCATGGGATTCTCCAAGCCAGTATACTGGAGTGGGTAGCCTTTCCCTTCTCGAGGGGATCTTCCCAACCCAGGTCTTCTGCATTGCAGGCAGATTCTTTACCAGCTGAGCCACAAGGGAAGCCCAAGAATACTGAAGTGGGTAGCCTCTCCCTTCTCCACCGAGCAGATCTTCCCAACCCGGGAATCAAACCGAGGTTTCACACATTGCAGGCAGATTGTTTACCAACTGAGCTATATGGGAAGCTCATGTACATATATATTTCTGTGTGTGTGTGTGTGTGTATTTGTATATAATTTAACATACATAATTGTATTTCTATCATCACTTCTAAGGAATGATGACTACCATCCGAGTGGAACAAACTATGCCACCTTACGGACATTTCTTTCTTCGCAGCTAGGATGCCTCAGGTCAACCTGTCGTTTGCTGCGTGTGGGTTTCTGGGCGTCTACCACCTGGGGGCAGCATCGGCACTTTGCAAACACGGCCGAAAGCTGCTGAAGGATGTCAAGGCCTTTGCCGGAGCTTCTGCGGGATCCTTGGTTGCTTCAGTTCTCCTCACGGCGCCGCAGAAAATAGAGGTAATTAAGTGGTAACTAGGCTGTGCTGCTCATCAATAAATTAAGAACAAACAGCGAAGATGATTGTTTAACTCTATTAAGTTAACTGCATAGAAGTCCTCCTTTGCCTAGGAAACCAAAAAGGTTAAGACTTCTTTTAAAATGTAACCGGTAGAGAGCTGTGCTCCCCGTTTGGAGAAGATTATTCGGGGGGTGCCAATAAGACAAGGAAATAAAATGCCTTATTTTGCTCATGAGTGTTTCTTTAGTCTTAAGACTCCAGCTTTGTTGCTTTCAAGCCAAGGTTTACTTCTCCGTTAACTGATCGTGAGAACACAGGGCCTGTTCTCAAGGCCTGGAACACGTGGCTGATCAAGGCTTTGCTTCCTTCTACATACAGACAGGCATATAAACTCAAACGTGACCCTGTAATTTAAGTGGAATGATAGTGGAACTTAATATCTTTTTCATTCCCACAGTAAGAAGCCCTGAATTTCAAGTAGTGTATATAGTAGTAATAATAATAAGCTTTCATTAAGTGTTTCATTTTTAATGCAGTCTATATTTCTAAGCCTTCCATGGTGGCGCATGGAAGGTAGTAAAGAACCTACCTGATCTGCAGGAGATTCAGGTTCAATCCCCGGGCCCAGAAGATCCCCTGGAGAAAGAAATGGCAACCCACTTGAATATTCTTGCCTGGAGAATCCCATGGACAGAGGAGCCTGGCAGGTTGTAGTCCATGGGGTCGCAAAAGACCTCAACAGCAGCTTGGCGACTAGAACAGTAACAACAAACACTGTTTTTAAAATCTGTTCTCTGCTTCTAGACAGTCAGCTAAAGGACAACAACAACAGTGTTTTTACAATCAATTTTCTGCTTCTAGACCGTTGTGATGCACTCTGTGACTTTGAGAACTGGCCTCAGCGGGTGGAAAATATTCTATTTGTTAATTACGTGCATGCTCTTAACCACTTGCAATAGTCATCAAATAATGATGAACGCTTCCATGCCCAGGGATGCATTTCAGTTCACACTTAAGTGTTCAAAACCACAACATTTTAAACACAAGAGACTTTATTGGGAAGGGGTGCCCCGGTGGAGAGCAGGTGGGTGAGGGAACCCAGGAGGACCACTCTGACACGTGGCTTGCAGTCTGGGGATTCAGGGGGATGGGATTAGTCTCTGGGTTGTCTCTGGGCAATCCGTCTGACTCATGGGCCTTCCTGGTGGTTCACCCATTGCTCAGCCAAGATGAATGCCAAGCAAGAAGGATTCTGGGAGGTGGAAGGACGTGTGGTGTCCTCCTTTTGACCTTTCCCGAACTCTTCCGGTTGGTGGAGGCTTGTTAGCTGGACGTTAAAATAACTCACGTAAATGGTTAGTATCGGGCTGAGTTAGGATGGGCGGTCTGGGGCAGTGTCTCCCCTCACACAGGGGCTCTGTCTATCTCGTGAATCCCAGTGCCTAGCCCAAGGGCTGAGGCCAAGTAGCATGCTAGATGGATGAACAAAACAAAATCAAAGATGGATCTGGGTTCAAATCCTGGCTGTGACACTCATTCTTGATGACATAGTAGGAAAGATCCTTAACCCTACAAACTTCAGTTTTCCTATCCTGTGTGGCCATCGTATCCACCTGGCATTCTTTTTTTTCCCCTTTTTTAACCTTTATTTATTTTTAATTGAAGGATAATTACAATATTGTGTTGGTTTCTGCCATACATCCACATGGATCAGATAGGTATACACAGATCCCCTTCCTTTTAAAACTTAAGTCCCACCTCCCATCCCACATTCTGTTTTTCTTATTTCTTTTTAGTGAAATATAGCTGATTTACAGTTGTTATTCATTTCTGTTGTGCAACAGAGTGACTTAGTTACACACACACACACACACACACACACACATATATATACATTAATTTTTAATATTCTTTTCTATTATGCTTTATCAGAGGATATTTTTTCCCACTGGTGTATAGCTGCTTTCTGGGCTTCCCTGGTGGCTCAGATGGTGAAGAATCCATCTGCAGTGCAGGAGACCTGGGTTCGATCCCTGGGTTGGGAAGATCCCCTGGAGGAGGGCAAAGCAACCCACTCCAGTATTCTGGCCTGGAGAATCCCATGGACAGAGGAGCCTGGCGGGCTGCAATCCATGGGGTGGCAAAGAGTCAGACAAGACTGAGCAACCAGCACAGCACACAGTTGTTTTCCAATGTTGTGTTAGTTTTTACTTTACCACAACATGAGTCAGTTAGAAGTATAACATGTCCCCTCCCGCTTGAACCTCCCCCCCCCCCCCCCCCCCCATCCCACCTCCTTAGGTTGTCACAGAGCCCCAGTTTGAGTTCCCTGAGCCATACAGCAAATTCCCACTGGCTCTGTATTTTGCTTATGGTAACCCACCTTGCATTCTTACATGAGCACGTGCCGACAGAGGACTGAGCATTGGCTTGCCTGTTAGACCCCACTGAGGGAGCAGGGGGGCTTTTATTCAACACCTCTGCCCCGGACTAACCTCCAGAGACTGTGATCTGCTCTTTGCAGACGACTGTCATCACAACTCCTTTCTCTGTTGTCAGGGTTGGTGTTAATTGTCAGCGCTATTGCAGAGCGGCAACTGAAATGTTTCTGAGGCCGCAGAATTGTCGTGGGAGAGAGGAGTTGCCTTAGAGAGGCCTATAGAAAAAAAGTGCTCAATTAGCATTGGAATCCAGCCTTCAAGGATTTTCCAAAGGCGATTAAAAAAAAAAAAAAAAAGAACAGATTGTAATTGGGAGAACACAGAGCTTGCCTGGGGACCAGGAATGGTGGGCAAGGACCAGAAGGAGGATCAGGCCCAGAAGAGATTCTGGCCTGTGAAGCACCCGACATCTGGGGTTAGCTTTGTAGGGTCCAGGTAATTTGTTTGGCAGGGTTCCCTGGTGGCTCAGATGGTAAAGAATTTACCTGCAATGCGGGAGACTCGGGTTCAATCCCTGGGTTGGGAAGACCCCCTGGAAGAGGGCATGGTATTCTTGCCTGGAGAATCCCATGGACAGAGGAGCCTGAAGGGCTACAGTCCATGGAGTTGCAAAGAGTCAGACAGGACTGAGCAACTCTCCCTTACTTACATAATTACCTTGTGTGGTGGGCACAGAGTTCTGGAACCAGAATGATTTTTTCTGACAAAACATAGGGTGACCTGTTACTTTTCTGTTTCAGGAATGTAAGCAGCTTACCTGTGATTTTGCTGAAGAAACCCGAAGGCAGTCTCTTGGGGCACTAACACCTGGGTATGATTTCATGGCCCGACTGAGGTGCATATTTTTATATTTACCTATCCGTTCAGTTCAGTCGTTCAGGCGTGTCCGACTCTTTGCGACCCTGTGGACTGCAGCACACCAGGCCTCCCTGTCCATCACCCGCTCCCGGAGTTTGCTCAAACTCATGTCCATTGAGTCAGTGATGCCATCCAACCATCTCATCCTATGCTGTCCCCTTCTCCTCCCGCCTTCAATCCTTCCCAGCATCAGGGTCTTTTCCAGTGAGTCAGTTCTTTGCATCAGGTGGCCAAAGGACTGGAACTTCAGCTTCAGCATCAATCCTTCCATTGAATATTCAGGACTGATTTCCTTTAGGATGGACTGGTTGGATCTCTTCATAGTCCAAAGGACTCTCAAGAGTCTTTGCCAACATCACAGTTCAACACCACCAAAGCATCACTTCTTCAGCACTCAGCTTTCTTTATAGTCCAACTCTCACATCCAAACATGACTACTGGAAAGAAAAACCATAGATTTGACGAGACAGACCTTTGTTGACAAAGTAATATCTCTGCATTTTAATATGCTGTCTAGGTTGGTCATAGCTTTTCTTCCAAGGAGCAAGCGTCTTTTAATTTCATGGCTGCAGTCACCATCTGCAGTGACTTTGGAGCCCCCCAAAATAAAGTTTGTGACTATTTCCCCATCTGTTTGCCAGGAAGTGATGAGACCAGATGCCATGATCTTAGTTTTCTGAATGTTGAGCTTTAGGCCAACTTTTTCACTCTCTTTCACTTTCATCAAGAGGCTCTTTAGTTCTTCTTCACTCTCTGCCATAGGGTGGTGTCATCTGCGTACCTGAGGTTACTGATATTTCTCCCGGCAGCCCTGATTCAAGGTGGGAAGATATATATTCCCAGGTGACACAGTGGCAAAGAATGCATCTGCCAATGCAGGACACACAGGAGACTCGGGTTGGAGTCAGAAAGATTCCCCTGGAGGAGGGCGTGGCAACCCACTCCCGTATTCTTGCCTGGAGAATCCCATGGACAGAGAAGCCTGGCGGGCTACAGTCCACGGGGTCACATAGAGTCGGAAATGACGGAGCAGCAGAGCGTGTACATAGTACGTTTCACCGCAGAGGGTGTGTAACCGGGATGCTGTGGATGAACCGTGGCAAGCGCAAACATTGTCGCTCCTTGGATTTTTACGAGGAGGCCAGTAATCAAAGGGGAACCGTGCGGTGGACGGTCAGGCCGCTCAAGATGGCAGTTCTCTTGCTCTCTGTACATCCCCCCGCTGGACCAGTCCTGGCTACACGGGCAGCCACACTCGTCTCCTTGCTTGTCTCTGCCCCGTGATCCCCCTCACGGGGGCCAGATCTTCGTCATCTTTAGGCCAGAGGGGCTCCACCTGCTAGCTCCACGATGGTTAACCTGCAGCCTTAGGAGCTGCCCCCTGCTGTAACCAAGGAACCCACTTGACCCAGTGTCCCGTATAGACGGTGACCTCCCCTTCCCGCCAGCCTCAGCTGTCTTGTCCCGTCCACCACACACGGGCGGGGTGTTGCTCCACCACTTTTATTTTATTTTTTAATGGCTTTGGACGTGTGAGATTCTGCAGCTGCTAAGCTTCTGGCGTCCCTGTCACTGTGCCTGGGCTCTCTCTCGTGGGATTCGGGTGGGGGCTGCCAGGAGGCTCGCAGGCCCGAGGGGGTGCATTCCTGCAGGCCGCTCCCTTTCCCTCCTCCAGGAGCGGAGTGGACTCGATTCTCCCCGCCAACGCGCACGAGCTGGCCCACGACCGCCTGCACGTCTCTGTCACCAACACCAGGACCAGGCGGAACTGCCTGGTCTCCTGCTTTCCCGCCAGGGAGGACCTCATCCAGGTAAAGGCGGCCGCGTCCCACGTTGCAGGAAGCCAGCCAGCGCCGGTGTTCGTGCTGATCACAGTGGGCGTGTGGGGGCTTTAAATCAGTGGCATCCAATGTTTCGGGCGCCAGAGATGGGTTTCATGGAACACTTTTATTTATTTTTCCTTAAAGACTTTTTATTTTGTATTGGGGTATAGCTAATTAATAAACAATGTTGGGATACTTGCAGGTGGACGTCAGAGGGACTCAGCCATACATGTACATGTATCCTTGTGGCTCAGCTGGTAAAGAATCCGCCCCCAGTGCCAGAGACCTGGGTTCGATCCCTGGTTTAGGAAGATCCCCTGCAGGAGGGCATGGCAACCCACTCTAGTATTCTTGCCAGGGGAATCCCCAAGGACAGAGGAGCCTGGTAGGCTACAGTCGATGGGGTCACAAAGAGTCGGACACGACTGAAGCAACTAAGCATGAAGCACATTCCCCCCCAAACTCCCCTCCCACCCAGGCTGCCACGTGATACTGAGCAGAGTTCCCCGTGCTGGCCAGCAGGTCCTTGCTGGTTCTCCATGTGAAATACAGCCGTGTGTCCATCCCAGACTCTGCAACTATCTGTCCTCTACATCCTTCACCCTCACCGCGTTACCCACCCGTAAGTTTATTCTAAGTCTGAGAGTCTCTTTCTGTTCTGTAAGTTCATTTGTGTCACTGAGGACAGTTTTTCCATGGGCTGGGGAAAAGTGCGGGAGGATGTTTTGGGGGTGATTCAAGCACGTTGCATTTATTGCCCACCTTATTTGTAATATTGCATTAGTTCCTCCTCAGGTCCTCAGGCATTAGATCGTGGACGTTGGAAGCCCTGGTCTAAATCCAGCTTTGCGTCTCAGGTCTCATAGATAACAGGTGCTCCATCAGGCCTGCGTGGATCCCGATGGATGGATCTCAGTGCTCCTGAGGCCTGTGGATGAGCCCAGCATGTTTCCTCGGGATGCTCTCTGTGGCCACATTTCCTGTGTCAATGAGCTTGAGTACCAATAACAATTCTTTACATGGTTGTACGTTAATGCTCCGCAGTCCAGACTTTGTGCGTGGACTACCGTGTCGGTCCTTCTGTAAATCAGGCAGGACAGGCGTGATTTACGCCTCTTCTGTTGCTTCTTTAACAGAAGAAAGGGGCGGAAGGATTTTATGTGACGAGCCCCAGGCTGTACCGATTGCCGGTGGGAATCCAGGTCCCACAACCTTTTCATCAGAATGTTCCCTTTCGTTTCTTCCGTTTGGTGCTGACGCCTTTCTGTCCACACACACGTGGAAGCTGGTTGAGAATTCATGATCTCTGGGAGGTATTTCAGCCAACCTGCAAATAGCAATGTATTGGTAAGGGGATACATGTCATATTTTAAATTGGTAAGGACACAGGAGGGCTTCCCTAGTAGCTAGGAGACTCAGTTGGTAAAGAATCTGCCTGCCAATGCAGGAGACCTGGGTTCGATCGCTGGGTCGGGAAGACCCCCTGGAGAAAGAAATGGCAACCTGCTCCGGTATTCTTGCCTGGAGGACCTCATGGGCAGAGGAGCCTGGCGGGCTACAACCATGGGGTTGCAGAGTCAGAAGGACTGACTGACTAATGTGCAAGAATGCACTGCTCTTAGAAACGCCAGCCGATTTTTCTTTTCCTTCTGTGGGTATTATGGGGCTTCCCTCGTGGTACAGATGGTAAAGAATGTGCCTGCAATGCGGGAGACCTGGGTTTGATGCCTGGATCGGGTAGATCCCCTCAAGAAGGGCATGGCTACCCACTCCAGTACTCTTTAAGTGGAGAATCCCCACGGGCAGAGGAGCCTGGTGGGCTGCAGTCCATGGGGTCACAAAGAGTCAGACACGACTGAGGGACTCACACTTTATCTTTCTGTGGGAAACATAGCAAGCCTCTGGTGATAGAGAACATGTGTGTGCAGATAGCAGCCGGTGATGGATTGAGCGTGAGACCTAAAAGTTCCACGTGAATTAAATGATAAATGCATTGTGTTTTTTTTTTAACTATTGAATCTCCCTGTTTAAATTTTACCTTTGGATGATATGATTTGAAATACCTAATGAAGTGTTGAGTTGACAAGTTACTCTGCGACTTAAGATATTAGAATATTTTCCCTCTGTGTACCAATCACTCCTGTCTCACTCATACACTGATACTCAATCTGTCTTAAGAAAATATTTCTCTATAATGTAATTGCTAAGCTTGTGGAGGCTTAAAGACTAGAAAGGGGGAAGCTGGTAAATCCATGCCTGAGTTGTCACAAATTGTCAACCCCAACACAGAGACATCAGGCTGGCAGTGGGTCAGAACACCTCTTCTTGTGCGTAAGGGGACAATATTGTAAACAAAGCGCTGTCATCCCATCATAAAACAGGAGGGGACGGACTTCCCTGGTGGTCCGGCAGTTAGGACTCCGAGCTTCTACTGCAGGGGGCCCAGGTTCCATCCCTGGCTGGGGAACTAATTCCCACATGCTGTGCAGCGGGGCCACTGAAATATATATATATATATATATATATATATATATATATATATATATATATAAATGTTTTTTTTTCTAAAAAGGAATTCTGCCCATGGTTTCTCCCTTTTCATTGAATCTTTGCCTGGCTACTCTATCTTCAGAACCCCTGATATTTCCTATCAGTTCAGTTCGGTTCAGTCACTCAGTCCTGTCCGACTCTCTGCAACCCCCTGGACTGCAGCACGCCAGGCCTCCCTGTCCATCACCAACTCCCGGATCTTACTCAAACTCATGTCCATCGCATGGGTGATGCCATCCAACCATCTCATCCTCTGTCGTCCCCTTCTCCTCCAGCCTTCAGTCTTTCCCAGCGTCAGGGTCTTTTCTAATGAGTCAGCCCTTTGCGTCAGGTAGCCAAAGTATTGGAGTTTCAGCTTCAACATCAGTCCTTCCAGTGAATATTTAGGACTGATTTCCTTTAGGATGGTCTCATTGGATTTCCTTGCTGTCCAAGGGACTCCCAAGAGTCTTCTCCAACAACACAATTCAAAAGCATCAGTTCTTCAGCACTCAGCTTTCTTTATGGTCCAACTCTCACATCCATACATGACCACTGGAAACCCCATAGCCCTGACTAGATGGACCTGTGTTGGCAAAGTCATGTCTCTGCTTTTTAATATGCTGTCTAGGTTGGTCATAGCTTTTCTTCCACAGAACAAGCATCTTTTAATTTCATGACTACAGTCACCATCTGCAGTGATTTTGGAGCCCCCCCAAAAATAAAGTCTCTCACTGTTTCCATTGTTTCCCTATCTATTGGCCATGAATTGAGGGGACCAGATCCCATGATGTTAGTTTTGTGAATGTTGAGTTTTAAGGCAACTTTTTCACTCTCCTCTTTCAGTTTCATCAAGAGGCTCTTTAGTTCTTCTTCGCTTTCTGCCATAAGGGTGGTGTCATCTACATATCTGAGGTTACTGATATTTCTCTTAGCAATCTTGATTCCAGCTTGTGGTTCATCTAACCTGGCATTTTGCATGATGTACTCCACATATAAGTTTAATAAGCAGGATGAAAATATGCAGCCTTGACGTACTCCGTTCCCTATTTGGAACCAGTCTGCTGTTCCATGTCCAGTTCTAGCTGTTGCTTCCTGCCCTGCATGCAGGTTTCTCAGGAGGCAGGTCAGCTGGTCTGGATATTTTCTGTGTCTTGCACCGTGAATCACCGACCACTGTTGAGCATACATTTGTGACTGCTCTGTTTAACCTAGGTTTTGTCTGTCTTCCCTCACTAGAGCGTAAGCTCCACGGAGGGTCAGGGACTGCTGCCTTCTGTTGTCTGAGTGACCAGACCCCACAATGTGCCAGCTCAATCAATATGTGTCCCATGAATGAAAATGAACTAATAAATCAATGAACTGAGGTGGCACCTACTAAAAGTACGAAGAAGCTGTTATCCTTCACGTTCGGTGATCTGGACAAAATAAGGGAGCTAATTTAGTGGCCCCACAGCACTCCAGGTGTCTAACATTCTGCCTGGTGGCCATGCCCCACTCCGCCGCTGCTAGATAAAATCACCCTCTTAAGTCCTTTCATGTGGGAGTGTGACTAACATCACCCCCTCCCCACTAAAATGTCCATACTGTACTCCCTAGGACCTGTGAATCTGGCATCTCGCTTGGCAGAGGGGATTGTTGGACAGGATGAACATGAGGACCTAGGTGGTGCTGGGATACGTGGGTGGACCCCAGCTAAGCCGGTGTGGGTTTAGACATAAGAGGCGTTTGCAGATTCTGAGATGCAGGAGACTTTGCACAAGGAGGTCACGGAGGGTATGCACCCCTTGGACCAGCCAGTGACGCTGAGGGACTGCAGTCCTACAGCCGCTGGAACTGAGCCCTCTACCAAGATCCAAATGAGCAGGAAACCCAGTCTCCCCAGGAGCCCCCGGGAAAGGGAGGCCCTGCCATATCCTTAGTTCTTTCGCTCAGGTGGATCCAGCCCATTTTGGGTCCCAATCTCCATCCCCTAGCATCATCCATTTGTCTTGTTTTTAGACTCTCGTTTTTCGGTCGCTTGTTAAAGCAGCAAACCATGGTGGTGGTTTAGTCATTCAGTCGTGTCCAACTCTTGGCAACCCCACGGACTATACCCCGCCAGGCTGCTCTGTCCCTGGGACTTCCCAAGGCAAGATGCTCGAGTGGGTTGCCATTACCTTCTCCAGGGTAGCAAACTGTGGCCGTACGTAAACTGGACTTTTTTTTTTTTTTCTGATTTGCTTTGTTTTGGATAATAACTACTCAGAGAACTAGCGTAATTACTTGAGTTCATTGAACAGAAGAGAAACAGTTGACACAACTGCGTAATACCTTGTAAGGAGAATAATTGAATAATTAACATGTATCCTTGGTTATACGAGGTGCATTTTAAATGTTGAGTAGAATGCTCTAACCTTTTGCAGAAACTGAAAAAAAAAAAAGGTGGTTAGTTCCTTGACAGCAGATGGTGGTGATAATAATGTATGAAATATATACCTGGAATACACATGAGTATGTAGTGCAAAGAGCAATATTGGTGAAACCTATAAGAGGGAAGAAGGAAAAAGCATCATGATGGGGAAAAAAAATTAATTAAACCTCCCCCTCTGGGTGGTGACATGCTGTGTTCTGATGAAAGAGGCCAGTGGGAACTGCTATCTGAGATAGTTGTTCTTTCCTCTTTTTTTTCAATCTAAGGTGAAAAGTGAAAGTGAAGGTTGCTCAATTGTATCTGACTCTTTGCAACCCCATGGACTGTTCTCCAGGCCAGAGTACTGGAGTGGGTACCCTTTCCCTTCTTCAGGGGATCTTCCCAACCCAGGGATCAAACCCAGGTCTCCCACATTGCAGGTGGATTCTTCACCAGCTGCTACCAAGTAAGCCCTAATTCCAGTTAATATTTAGTAAATAATGAAGATGTAGTAACAGAAGCCACACTCATCACTGTTCTGCACTCCTGTGAGTCTGTTATGAAATTAAAGCCCCAGCTTTTATTTTATTTTATTTCGCTGACTTGATAGAATTCACCCTTTCCTAAACATTCTTTTACTCCTATCTTTGTTCACGAGCAAAGTGCTCACGTGCATGTTAAGTTGCTCCAGTCGAGTCCAACTCTTTTCGAGCCCGTGGACTGTATCCCACTGGGCTCCTCCCTCCAAGGGCTTCTCCAGGCAAGAATGCTGGAGTGGGTTGCCATTTCCTCCCCCAGAGGATCTTCCTGACCCAGGGATCGGACCTGTGTCTCTTATGTCTCCTGCATCGGCAGGTGAGTTCTTTACCACTAATGTCACCTGGGTGGCTCACCTACGTTTATAAAATCTTGGGAAATGGATTATTACTACTGCTTTAGGCATCTGAGTTTTACACCTCTCACCATTGGCCTGGTGCACATTCACCCATGTGCTTTTGTGTGATGATTCACACTTAAATTAACTTCGTTTTTGGCAGCATGGAAAAATTCTTGTTTCGTCTGAGCTACAAGGATAGTTGATTCTTTTCTAAGAATCTCTTTTTAAAAAAAAATATTTGACTGTGTTGGGTTTTAGTTGGGGTGCGAGGGATGTTTAGTTGCAGCATGTGGCATCTAGTTCCCTGACCAGGGATCGAACCTGTGCCCCCTGGATTAGGAGCGCAGAGTGTTAGCCACTGGACAGCCAGGGACGCCCCTCAGAACATCTTTTGAAACATATGTGGCCCAAAGACTCATTATCTGGGGTTGGATTTCCGTAGTATTCGGCATCATGTGTCCATGGCATTCGAACTTACTGCCATGGTCTGAATGTATCCCTCCCAAATTCCCGTATCGAAGTCTTAACTCCCAGTACGATGGTGTTTGGAGGTGGAGGGTCTTTGGGAAGTGATGAGTTCCTGAGGGTGGAGCTGACATAAATGGGATGAGTGCACTTACAAAGGAGACCCCTGAGAGCTCCCCTCACCGCTTGCAGCAGGTGAGGACATAGCAGTGGGTTCTCAGTAGCCACGGAGGCTTGGGCTGCTGAGATTCTAGGACTGTGCGAGGGAAACTCCTGTTGTTTCCTAAGCGTCCCAGTCTGTGGGGTTTTGTTGCAGCGGCCTGAACGGACTAGAACAGGGGACTGGCATTGAGAGGCAAGCAGCCGCTGTAACAAATACCTGAAAGTGGCTAACTGGACCTGAGCTAACGAAACCAGACAGAGGCTCAGTGAGTTTAGAGGCGCAGGCTAGAAGCCTGCACTGCCGTAGGGGGTTCCGGTGACCACTCGAAAAGAAACCCGTAAACGGCAGAGAGAGCCTCCGTCTTCTTAGAGAAACCTGGAACGTGCAGGCCATGTGGATGAGGTCGCAGATGGAAGCGAGCCATTTTGTTGCTGTTAATTACTTTATTTGACCGCATCTGGTCTTAGTTGCGGCCCTTGGGAAGTTTGCGTGGCATCACGAGGGATGTTTCTTTGCAGTCCACGGGCTCCCTAGTTATGCTGTGTCTGGTCCGGAGCACATGGTCTCAGAGGTCGCAGCACCTAGCCTTCACAAACAGGATCCTAATTCCCCTACCAAGGATTGAACCCACGTCCCTGGCGTTGCAAGGCAGACCCTTAACCACTGGGACCGCAAGCAGAGTCCCTGGAAACCAGGGAATCTTAAGCAGACGGTGGAGGAAAGGTCATCGTTGTCATGAACTGACCGAGAAGACTCATGTGCGCATCTCCCGTGTTTTGTGGATGCTAGAACTCGATAGTGCTCATGTTGGATGTTTGGGGCGGTTTCCAAGCACAGCGTGGAAGGAGCAACCTGGTTTCTCTTGATTGCTTAGAGTGAGAGACAAGAAGAGGGAAGAGACTTCAAGATGGAATTGCTCCGCAAAACGGAAGTAGGGCTTAAAGGTTTGAAACGTTCTCAGCCTGGGCATCCTGGAAAGAAGGAGAGTCCCTATTTAGGACACAGCGGGAAGGGTGTGGCCATCTGCCCAGGTAACCTTGCAATAACGGGATCAGGTGAGCTCGGCCGTCTAGACTGAAGTCAGGCCCTGTGGTGCCAGAGCGTGGGAGAAGGCCTTTCAGACAGCGTTGGGGGCTCCTGACATCAGAGGTCTGAGAGTGCCAGGCCCTCGCCAACACAGGGTGCAGCAGAGAAGGTGCTCCCATGAAGGCAGTGCCCTGCAGAGCCAGGGGGTGCAGCTGATCCCCATCCCACCCCGTGACCCCAGCCCTGGGGAGACTACCAGGAGACCCACAAGCGCCCAGTCATGTCCGACTCTTTGTGACCCCCACCCCCATGGACTGTAGCCCCGCCAGGCTCCTCTGTCCACGGGCCTCTCCAGGCAGGAATCCTGGAGTGGGTTGCCATGCCCTTCTCCAGGGGATCTTCATAAACCAGGGGTCAAACCCGGGTCTCCTGCATTGCAGGCGGATGCTTTAACACCCAAGCCACTGTGGAAGCCCTGGGGGACCCAGCCACAGAGGCAAATACTTGTCATGGGCCCTTGGTTTGGTTGCTTGTCCAGTCACCCAGTCGTGTCCAACTCTTGGCGACCCCATGGACTGCAGCATGCCAGGCCTCCCTGTCCCTCACCAACTCCTGGACTTTGCCCAAGTTCATGTCCATTGCATCAATGATGACGTTTAACCATCTCATCCTCTGATGCCCCCTTCTCCTTCTGCCATCAATCTTTCCCAGCATCAGGGACTTTTCCAATGAATCTTCTGTTCACATCGGATAACCAAAACACTGGAGCTTCAGCTTCAGCAAAGGTCCTTCTGGGGAATATGCAGGCTTCATCTCCCTTAAGATTGACTGGCTTGATCTGCCCTCATGGGTAGTTGGCAATTCCTTTATCTGTGGGCCCCTTTGAGTCGCGTTCCCCCAAATGTCTGAATGCATTCACTTCCGTCCATGCCTTTTACGCTCCAGGGTTTATTCTGGGCTATTTTTCTTCAAAAGGAAACATGCAATCAGGAAATCCAAACATATTGTAATATTAGCCTTCAGCAGAGGATATGTAGAGAAGTAAATCCTTTTTTTAAAACCAAGTCATGTGTTTTTGTTGGCCATCCATATGTCTTTTTTTGGGAGAAATGTCTGTTTAGGTCTTCCAACCATTTTTTGGTTGGGTTTTTTTTGTTGTTGTTTGTTTTATTGAAATGTGTGAGCTGCTTGTATATTTTGGAAATTCCTCGTTTGTCAGTTACTTAGTTTGCAAATATTTTCTCCCATTCAGAGGGTGGTCTTTTCATCTTGTTTGTGGTTTCCCAGCACTGGGAACCTCAGCTCCATGCTCCGCGATGACCTAAAAGGGTGGGATGGGGAGATGGGCGGGAGGCTCAAGAGGAAGGAGGTGTGTGTATACCTATGGCTGATTCACCGGCTGTTGCATAGCAGACGCTAACACAACCATGCAAAGCAATTATATTCAAAACAAAACAAAACAAAAAAAGCATAGTAAGTCAGCTGTATCTCAATAAGAGAAAAAAAATTTTTTAAGTTGTGTTTCAGCCCCACAGCTGAGCAGAAATGATTTTGAAATTAACCATGCCACAGAGGGATGGGGCTTCCCCAGTGGTTCAGCGGATAGAAGAATTCGCCGGCAATTACAGGAGATACAGAGGACGCGGGTTTGATCCCTAAGTTGGGAAGATCCCCCTGGAGGAGGGCATGGCAACCCACCGCAGTATCCTTGCCTGGAGAATCCCATGGACAGAGGAGCCTGGTGGGCTACCGTCCATGGGGTCACAAAGAGTCAGGCACGTCTGAGCTACTAAACAACAACAAGCAGAGGGATAGAGCTTTGGCACGTGTCTGAATTGGTACAAATCGTGGAATCCATGTTTAAAGCTGACCCACTGAGGTGTGCTCTGAGATGGTCTCTCGAGATCCACGGATGCTGTCTGATATACACACACCCAGCAGGGTGTCCATGCAGAATATGGTGTCCCTCTCGGGAAGAAGAACCCCGTCTCCATCACTATGATGCCCTCAATTTCCCTGCACACAGTGAGCGTGTTTTTTTTTTTTCCAGGAACATCTCACATATAGCCTTGCGGAGGTGAAATAAGGACTGAATTTAAGATTGGTCATTATCTTGGAAAGACTAGGGAAGATAAATTTGAGCCTGTCTTTGAATTTCAACTACGCCAGCAGGCTCTGAATAAACAGCCAGATTCTCATTAAACGCCACAGTCAACTTTAGGCATAAATGAGACTTGTTGAGAATTTATTCTCCAAGGAGGCCAGGCTACATCATTTTCTAAACACCTCTTTTCTGTGCAATGAAAAATGAGAAGAGCTAGTCCTAACGTGTGTGGAATATGCACTTGGCCACGGTTTATACAGTTCTAAAGGAAGTCACTAACTTTTATTCTTATCATGGTGTCCTTGCGATGCATGCGAGTGTGCTCAGCCGGTCAATCATGTTCAACTGTGTTCGATCCCAAGGACTGTAGCCCGCCAGGCTCCTCTGTCTGTGGGAAATATCCCAGCAAGAATCCCGGAGTGTGTTCCCATGCCCTCCTCCAGGGGATCTTCCCGACCCGGGGATCGAACCCCAGTCTCCTGAGTCTCCTACAACGCAACTGGATTCTTTACCACTGAGCTACCAGGGAAGCTCCGGGAAACAAAAGCCAAATTAGTGGTTTAACGTACATGTAATTCTTTCCTTTTGTAGCACACAGGGACCTTTGCTTTTTGTTGCAACACGCAAGCTCTTTAGTTGAGGCCTGTGAACTCTAAGCTGCGCTGTGTGAAAATCTGGTTCCCTGACCAGGGATGGATGCTCCCTGTTCTGTGAACACAAGAGTCTCAGCCCCTGGACCACCAGGAAGTCCCGACACAGGTATTAATCCTTACAGTGCTGGACTAAGTGATGGGGAAAGAACAGTAGGTTCCTGTCTTCTGTATCAGTCCTCTCAACCAAAAAGCACCCCCAATACATGGCTGAATATCCCCAGAGGGCTCAGGCACCCCTACTTGAGACCCCCACCCCCACCCCCGACCCTAGCCATATCGAGATTTATTAAGAAAAATTTCCCTGGTCCGCCGGTGAGGTTAAGACAGTAAAAGAGCATATTTAGCCTTAGTGTTTCATATCTCATTAACCATCTCCCTCCTTAGAAAATCCTATTTGCTTGCAGTAAAGTGTCAGTGAGAGAAGCTGCTTATTTCCTGTCTGTCGAAAGCCAATTTTCCTACTGACCACAGTTTGATACACAAATGAGCAGCCTGAATAAACTGTGACAGAACAAATACATTGATTTGGGGGGAAAATAATGGGTATTTTCCAGTTCACTGCACTCTTCAAACCAGTTCAGAGGATTCTTAACTGTTCCTATCTGTGACAAAGTAATTGCATAGCACTTTTCATCTCTCAATACCTCAAAAAGAGATCCGGGCATTAACTTGTGCACTTCACTTTATATCTTGACACGAGGGATGGGGGAACCCACATAATTCAGCTTCTAAAGGTAATGCTGTTTTTTTTTAAATTTTCTTTGTTTTTGCAAGCTACACGTCTGAATAGCATAGTGAAATGAGCTGTTATAGCGAAGTTAGGGGCTTGCTTCCCAGGCATAACAGTGGTAAAGCTTCCGTCTGCCAAGGCAGGAGATGCAGGTTCGATCCCTGGGTCAGGAAGATCCCCTGGAGGAGGAAATAGCCACCCACTCCAGAATTCTTGCCTGGAGAACCTCACGGACAGACGAGCCTGATGGGTTACAGTCCATGGGGTCGCAAAGAGTCGGACATGATAGAGCAGTTGAGCCCGCACACACAGTGAAATAAATGACTAGAGTCCTAGAGTGTCTTTGGTTATTTAAAGGCCCCTGTGGCAGTGATTTAGCCACGTAAGTTGTGTCCGACTCTCACGGCCCCATGGACAGTAGGAAATGAGTCCCCTGCATTGGCAGGTGGGTTCTTAACCACTGGACCACCAGGGAAGGCCTGTAATAAATTTTTTCCCCCCAGCACTGCATCCTTCGTACTTTTTTTTTCCACAGCTTTCTTTTTTTTTTAATTAATTAATTTTAATTGGAGGATCATTGAAAGTGAAATTGCTCAGTCTTTTCTGACTCTTTGAGAGCCTATGGAGGATAATTACAATCTCATGATGGTTTTTGCATACATTAGCGTGAATCAGCCAAAAGCATACATGCGTTCCCCCACCACCACCACGTCCTGAATTCACCTCCCTTCTCCCTCCCTGCCCTGTCCCGCTGGGTGGTCCCAGAGCCCGGGCTAGAAAGTGTTAAGTCACTCAGTTGTGTCTGACCCTCTGTGACCCCACGGACTATAGTCTGCCAGGCTCCTCTGTCCATGTGGATTCCCCAGGCAAGAATACTGGGGTGGGTGGCCATTTCCTCCTCCAGGGGATCTTCCCGACCCAGGGATCAAACCCACGTCTCCTGCACTGGCAGGCACGTTCCTTACCGCTGAGCCACCAGGGAAGCCCCTGTAATTACGTTTATTAAAAGGAGTGGGCGACTGATTAGTTAGGGTGAAGGCCATGACCATAACTGTCTCCAGTTTTGTTCTGAAAGACCCCAGCTGCCCAGGTCAGGGCGGCTCGGGGGCTGACCAGGCTGGGCCTGGGTTTGCTTGGTTTCCGTCCTATCGGCTCCGCTGATGGCTGTGATCGCCCGCAGACCACTAAAGAGGATGCCCACCCCGGCTCGCACCTCTCTGGGAAGGCTGCGGGTAGCGGCAGGCATGGCACCCTGTCCTGTCACGTCCACACTGAAGCCGAGATTTTGGAGATGAATGCCTCGGTGAGGGCTCGTGAGCACCGACCCTCCTTAGAAGGCTGCGCCCTCTCCTGCAGGGTTGTTGTCATACCTCGGGTCCGTGCTTTGCTCTCGACTCCTCACGGTTCTTTTATTTATTTCTCTGTGTTTCATTGGAGGATCATTGCTTTATGATATTGTGTTGGTCTCTGCCATCAAATCAACATGCTTCAGCCTTAGGTACACACACATTGCCTCCCTCTTAAACTTCCCTCCCACCTCCCATCCCAATGTCTTCTTTTTTTCTTATCTGTTTTTATTGAAGTATAGCTGATTTACAGTTGTTATTATTTTCTGTTGTACAGCAGTGATTCAGTTATACACATACACACATATATATGCACATTCTTTTTAATATTTTCTGTTATGCTTTATCATAGGGTTTTGTTTTTACATTGGAATATAGTTGTTTTACAGTGTTGTGCTGGTCTCTGCTCTACAGTGAAATGCATCAGCCATATGTATACATCCATCCCTCCCCTCACATGGCATCCCTCTTGAAGCTCCTCCCGCCCTATCCCACCCCTCTAGGTCATCACAAGAGCGCCGAGCTGACCCCCCTGTGCTAATACAGCAGCTTCCCGCTAGCTCTCTGTTTTAGACAGGGTCATGTATGTGTATCGATGCTTGCATCGGTGATGCCTTCCAACCATCCCGCCCTCTGTCGTCCCCGTCCCCTCCCGCCCTCAATCTTTCCCCAGCATCGGGGTCTTTTCCCATGAGTCGGCTCTTCCCACCCGGTCGTTATGCTGGTGACTGGGTCTCTCATCATTTGCCCTTCAGAATGAATCAGCTTGTGAGAGCTGGCCGCACAAATCACAGGTACAGCATTGTTCCTTTGGGGGAAATGCCCTTCTGATTTCTAAGTAATGGTTAATGCATACCGTGTGTGCTCGGTCGTTGAGTCGTGTCCGACTCTTTGCAACCTCATAGACTGTAGCCCGCCAGGCTCCTCCATCCCTGGGATTCTCCAGGTAGGAATACTGGAGCAGGTTGCCATTTCCTCCTCCAGGGGATCTTCCCGACGCAGGGATTGAATCCACGTCTCGTATGTCTTCTGCCTTGGTAAGCAGGTTCTTTACCACTAGTGCCACCTGGGAAGCGCTAGATATTGCACAAGTCATTTTAAAGGCCATAATCCATCTCTGAATAACTCCTGCTGGGGAAAGAAGCTGGATGGAATCTTTCTCAGCAAACAGCCATGGAGTCTTGACCTATCAACTGAAGGATTGGACCTTAAGTAGTCATTATCTCATGCTGTATCTTTCCTGACAGAACACAGCAATTTCCAAACTGCATTGCACAGTCAACATCTGTCCATGTCAGGAAAGCTCCCCAGAACCCGGCTTTTTCTGTGGGAGGAGACGGTAATATTTGTGACGGCAGTCTCTTTTGACTTCTTAAATGGAAGCTAAAGTATACTTGGTGCTCCTAGCAGCCGCTGTCTCATTACATATACAGGGCATGTCCGTGGCATGTAACATGTTTTCTTTCCTCGGCGACGGCCTGGTGACATAAATGCAAACATCCCTCAGCTGCGAGCTAGTCACTGCCATGACAACCAGAGGGGTTGGTTCCTCTGGAAGATTGAAACGTCCAAATGATTCTCACAGTGTGGGATAGAACATCGTCAATAACTGACTTGCAGCCTGTACGCACACAGGAATTTAGACACACCTGGTCTTTAATCTGTCCAGTCAAGGCTATGGTTTTTCCAGTAGTCATGTATGGTTGTGAGAGTTGGACTATAAAGAAAGCTGAGCATTGAAGAATTGATGCTTTTGAACCGTGGTGTTGGAGAAGGCTCTTGAGAGTCCCTTGGACTGCAAGGAGATCCAACGTGTCCATCCTAAAGGTGATCAGTCCTGAGTGTTCATTGGAAGGACTGATGCTGAAGCTAAAACTCCAATACTTTGGCCACCTCATGTGAAGAGTTGACTCATTGGAAAAGACCCTGATGCTGGGAGGGATTGATGGCGGGAGGAGAAGGGGACGACAGAGGATGAGTTGGCTGGATGGCATCACCGACTCAATGGACATGAGTTTGAGTAAACTCTGGGAGTTGGTGATGGACAGGGAGGCCTGGTGTGCTGTGGTCCGTGGGATCACAAAGAGTCGGACAGGACTGAGCGACTGAACTGAACTGGACTTTAATCATGCAGTGACTCAGCCATCTACCATTAAAGTGCCAGTGTTTCTCGGGCAAAGTCGATAGAGTCAGAGGACCATGAATTTTGCCAATGTCTTTAATGTCTTTTCTTATATGAAAAATTTTATCTTCTGTTTAAGTACATCCTGGTGGCTCACTTGGTAAAGAATTCTGCCTGCAACACGGGAGACCCAGGTTCAATCCCTGGAGCGGGAAGATCCCCTGGAGAAGGGAATGGCAACCCACTCCAGGTATTCTTGCCTGAAAAATCCCTTGGACAGAGGAGCCTGGGAAGACCCCAGTTCACGAGGTTTCAAAGAGTTGGGCATGTCTGAGCTAGTAAGGCTTTCACTTTCACTGTGCCCATGAAATACATTGTCCGCATTTCATTTTTATAGTAGATGTTTGTGTTTAAATGATTGTAACCTGCTAGTAGGTGATGTGCAGAATCGATGGTAGGGCGTGTTGCTGTCTCATTCCACGAGCTGTGTCTTTATTTTGTCCACTAGGTCCTGTTAGCCAGCAGCTTCCTGCCCATCTATGCAGGACTGAAACCCGTGGAGTACAAAGGGCAGGTAAGAGTTCTATAGCTGACACAGGCTCCGTGGTTCCTGTGGTTATCCATTTCCTTTTCGAAGATCCATTATTATTGTTATTATTCTGGTGGCTCCAACTCTGTTCCTGTGACTTTTGTCTCATAGGTTTGTTTCCGTTTCACAGAAGAAAAAAAGTCCAGTGCAGAGGCCATGGGACCCTAGAGTTGAGATTTCGTGATTGAGAATGATTGACTAGGGCCCTCCTTTCTTCATCTGGTTAAAAAAAAAAAAAAAAAAAAAAAACAAAAAAAAATACTTAACCCTTATTTTTAATATGCAATGAAGCAAAAGACTTTTTAAAAATGTATTGAAGTACAGCTGCTTTGCAGTGTCGTGTTAGTTCTACGCATACGTGTGTGCACTCAGTCGTGTCCGACTCTGTGACCCGCCAGGCTCCTCTGTTTGTGGGATTCTCCAGGCCAGAAGACTGGAGTGGGTTTCCAGGCAAGAAGACTGGAGTGGGTTGCCATTTCCTTCTCCAGGGGATCTTCCCAACCCAGGGATCGAACCCTGGTCTCCCGCATTGGAGGCAGACGCTTTAACCTCTGAGCCACATCAGGGGAGCCCTGTGTCAGTTCTGCCGCCCAGCAAAGGGAATCAGCTGTGTGTTTACAGATATTCCCTCTTCTTTGAATTTCCTTCCCACATAGGTCACCACAGAAGGCTGAGTCGAGTCCCCCATGCTGCACCAGTAGTCACTCATTACTTATCTCTGTTAGACGCAGTATCAGGCGTGTACATCTGTCAATCCCAGTCTCTCAGGTCATCCCACGTTGCTGCCTCTCCTCTTGGCGTGCATACATTTTTGTTTTCTAAGTCTGTCTCTCTACTTCTGCTTTGCCACATAAGTTCACCGGTACCATTTTTCTAGATTCCACGTGTAAGGGATCTCATATGTGTTTTTCTTTTCTTGAGGTATTTCACTCTATGGGATGATCTCTACATCCATCCATGTCCTGCCAATGGCACTGTTTCATCCCTTTTCGTGGCTGAGTAATATTCCATCTTCTCTGTGTACCTCATCTTCTTTATCCACCCCTCTGCTGATGGACATCTAGGTTGCTTCCACGTCCTGGCTCTTGTAGATAGTGGTGCAGTGAGCATGGAGATGCATACGTCTTTTTGAATTATGGTTTTGTTGGGATATATGCCTGGGAGTGAGGTTACTGCATCATGTGGTAGTTCTATTTTTAGTTTTGCGAGGAACCTCCATACTGTTCTCCATAGCAGCTGCATCAATTTACATTCTCTACAACAGTGTAAAAGGGTTCCCTTTTCTCCACACCCTCTCCAGCGTTTATTGTTTACAGATTTTTTTTTTAATATTGAGCTGCATGAGCTGTTTGTGTATTTTAGAGATTAATGCCTTGTCAGTTGCTTCATTTGCAAATATTTTCTCCCATTATAAGGATCGTCTTTTTGTCTTATTTATGAATTTGTTTGCTGTGCAAAAGCTTTTGAGTATAACTGGGTCCTATTAGCTTATTTTTGTTTATTTTCTGTCTTGTAGGGAGTGGATCAGAAAGATCTTAATGTGATTTATGTCAAATCGTGATCTGCCTGTATTTTCCTTTAAGAGTTTTATAGTGTCGAGCCTTAAATATATGTCTTTGATCGATTCTGAGTTTATTTTTGTGTTTGATGTTAGGAAGTGTTCTAATCTTTTTCTTTTACATGGGGCTGTCCAGTTTTCCCACTATCACTGACTGAACAGACTGTCTTTTCTCCGTTATATGTTCTTGCCTCCTTTGTCATAGATTCAATTCAGTTCAGTTCAGTCACTCAGTCTTGTCCGACTCTTTGCGACCCCATGGACTGCAGCACACCAGGCCTCCCTGTCCATCACCAACTCCTGGAGTTTACTCAAACTCATGTCCGTTGAGTCGGTGATGCCATCCAACCATCTCATCCTCTTTTCCTTCCAGTTTCAATCTTTCCCAGCATCAGGGTCTTTCAAATGAGCCACCATCAGGTGGCCAAAGCATTGGACTTTCAGCTTCAACCTCAGTCCTTCCAGTGAACACCCAGGACTGACCTCCTTTAGAATGGACTGGTTGGATCTCCTTGCAGTCCAAGGGACTCTTGAGTCTTCTCCAACACCGCAGTTCAAAAGCATCAATTCTTTGGTGCTCAGCTTTCTTTATAGTCCAACTCTCACATCCATACATGACTACTGGAAAAACCATAGCCTTGGCTAGACGGTGGCAAAGTAATGTCTCTGCTTTTAAATATGCTATCTAGGTTGGTCATAACTTTCCTTCCAAGGAGTAAGCATCTTTTAATTTCATGGCTGCAATCACCATCTGCAGTGATTTTGGAGCTCCCCAAAACTAAAGTCAGCCACCGTTGCCACTGTTTCCCCATCTATTTGTCATAGATTAGGTGACCATAGATGTGTGGGTTTATCTCTGGCTTTCTATCATGTAGCATTGATTTGTTTTGGGGCCAGTACCATGCTGTCTGGATTACTGTAGCTTTTGGAATATGAGGTTCGGGAACCTGATTCCTCCAGCTCGATTTTTCTTTTTCAAGATTGCCTTCGCTTTTGGAGTGTTTTTTTTTTTCTCCCCCATCTCACCCTGTCCTCCACTCTCCCCATGTCCATAAGTCAATTCTCTATGTCTGTTTCTCCACTGTTACCCTGTAAATAAATTCTTCAGTACCATTTTTCTAGATTCTGTATATATCCATTAGAATACGGCCTTTATCTTTCTCTTTCTGACTCACTTCATTCTTGTCCATTGACAGATGAATGGATAAAGAAGTTGTGGTATATATAAACAATGGAATATTACTCAGCCACAAAAAAGGAATGCGTTTGAGTCCGTTCTAATGAGGTGGATGAACCTAGAACCTATTCGGGGTCTTTTGTGTTTCCATACAAACTGTAAAAGTTTTTGTTCTAATTCTCTGAAAAAATGCCATTGGTCTTCTGACAGGGATTGCCCTGAATCTGTGGATTGCTTTGGGTAATATAGTCAGTTTCAAAGTGTTGATGCTTCCACGCTTAGAACACGGTATGCCTCTCCGTCTGTTTGTATCATCTGTGATTTCTTCCTTCGGTGTATTCAGCTTTCTGAGTCCAGGTCTTTTGTCTCCTGAGATAGATTTTCCTAGATATTCTTTTTGTTGTGATGGTAAATGGGATTCTTTCCTTAATTCCTCTTTCTGATATTTTGTTATTACCGTGTAGGGATGCAAGAGGCGTCTGTGTATTAATTTGATATCTGGCAGCTTTACCACACTCATTGATGAGTTCTAGTAGTTGAAAGTGGCCTCTGTAGGTTTTTCTATGTATACTATCATGTCATCTGCAAACAGTGACATGATACTTACTTCTTTTCCAATCTGGATCCCTTTTATTTCTTTTTCTTCTCTGATTGCTCTGGCCAGGACTTCCAAAACTACGTTGAGTTAATAGTGGTGACACTGGGCACCCTTAGCTTGTTGCTAATCTTGGGGGAAATGCTTTCAGGGTTTCAGCATTGAGAATGGTGTTTGCTGTGGGTTTGTGGTTTACGGCCTTTATTATGTTGAGATAGGTCTCCTCTGTGCCCACTCTCTGGAGCTTTTTTTTTTTTTAATCATAAATTGGTGTTGAATTTTGTGAGAAGCTTTTTCTGCATCCATTGAGATGATCATACACATTTTATTCTTCAGTCTGTTAATATTCTGTATCACATTGGTTGACTCGCATATGCAGAAGAGTCCTTGTATACGTGGGAAAGATCCTGCTTGATCTTGGTGTTTGATCCTTTTACTGTGTTGTTGGATTTTAGTGTTTTGTTGAGGACCTTTGCATCTATGTTCATCAGTGATGTTGACCTGTTATTGTCTTTTTTTGTGTAGTATCTTTGGTTTCAGTATCAGGGTGATGGCTTCATGAAACGAGTTTGGGGGTATTCCTTCCTCTGCAATTTTTTGGAAAGGTTTGAGAGGATAGATATTAGTTCTTCTCTAAATGCTTGATTTAATTCACTCGTGAAGCCATCTGGCCCTGGACTTTTGTTTTATTGGGAGATTTTTAAATCAGTTTCAATTTCATTCCTTTTGATTGGTCTGTTCATATTCCCTGTGTCTTCCTGGTTCAGCCTTGTACTTTTCTAAGAATTTGCCCGTTTCTTCCAGGTTGTCCATTTTATCGGCATATGGTTGCTTGTAGTAGAGTCTCTTACGATCCTCTGTATTTCTGCATTGTCTGTTGAAACTCTTCTTTTCCATTGCTAACTTTATTGATTCGGGTCCTGTGCCTTTTTTTCTTGAGAAGTCTGGCTAAAGGTTTATCAATTTTCTTTATCTTCTCAATGAAGCAGCTTGTAGTTTTATTGACCCTTGCTATTGTTTTCCTCATTTCTATTTTATTTAGTTAATCTTTATGATTCCTTGCCTTCTACTAAGTTTGATTTTTGTTATTGTTCCTTCTCTAGTTGCTTTAGGTGTAAAGTTAGGTTGTTCTCTATTTTTCTTGTTTCTTGAGGTTGGATGTATTGCTACAGACTTGGAGAAGGCAATGGCAACCCACTCCAGTACTCTTGCCTGGAAAACCCCACGGATGGAGCAGCCTGGAGGGCTACAGTCCATGGGGTCGCTAAGAGTCGGACACGACTGAGCAACTTCACTTTCGTTTTTCACTTTCATGCATTGGAGAAGGCAATGGCAACCCACTCCAGTGTTCTTGCCTGGAGAATCCCAGGGACGGGGGAGCCTGGTGGGCTGCCGTCTGTGGGGTCGCACAGAGTCAGACACGACTGAAGCGACTTAGCCGCAGCAGCAGCTACAGACTTGCTTCTAGGACTGGTTTTGCTGCATCCCATAGGTTTTGGATCATCTTGCTTTTTGTTGTCACTTGTTCCCAGATACTTTTTGATTTCCTCTTTGATTTCTTCCACGATCCGTGGGTTATTCATTTAGTGGCATATTCTCTAGCCTCCACGTGTTTGTCTTTTTTACACTTTTTTTCCCCCTGTAATTAATTTCTGATCTCATACCATTGGTATCAGAACAGATGCTCAATACAATTTCAATTTCAGATCACATCTTGGGTCACAAATCAAGCCTCAGCAACACACTTCTTTATTAACGTCCTCTTGGAGAAGGAAATGGCAACCCACTCCAGTGTTCTTGCCCCAAGAATCCCATGGACGGAGGAGCCTGGTGGGCTAGAGTTGGACATGACTGAGCAACTGAACTGACTGAACTCCCGCCTGCTCTCTGCTGTCCACGCTGCCCGAAGTCACTTCTGCCAGCTTTCTTCTGTGTCCTGCAACACATGTTTGTGCTATAAAATTTCACCATCCTGTCTGAACCTGCTCTTCCATCATCTGCACACCAGCACACACATTGATAACCAGACACAGCGTCTACTTAATGCGCACCAGAGATAAGCGTTTTACGGTCAAACACAGTGGCTTTTTATCTGTGTGTGTGCTGAGTCGCTCAGTCATGTCTGACTCTGTAACCCCACGAACCGTAGCCCACCAGGCTCCTCTGTCCGTGGGATTTCCCAGGCAGGAATACTGGAGTGCATTGCCGTGCCCTCCTCCAGGGGATCTTCCTGACCCAGGACTCTAAATCTGCAACTCTCTAAGTCTCCTGCGTTGGCAGGCAGGTTCTTTACCATTAGTGCCCCCATTTACTTAAATATTATTTGGCTCCTCTCTGTCTTTGTTGCAGCATGCAGGATCTTTTAACTACGGCATGAGAACTCTTAGCAGGGGTTTGTGGGATCTAGTTCCCGACCAGGGACTGAAACCATGATGGCCCGTGCATTAGGAGCTTGGAGTCTCAGCCACTGGGTCACCAGGGAAGTCCCAGACACAGTAGCTATGTAATACACACTACTGATATATATTTTGTAATCCCATACACTGTGTAACACCTACTCAAAATCAGGCACATATTCATGGATGAGTAATGCCGTTTATTTTATAGACATGTGATATGTATGTATTCGTTTATAAATGTGTACATGAAAAGCGTTTTAATAGCTGTCATTGGTTCATTCACTTTGAAGAGCCTGCAAAAGGCCTATGCTCAGTGAGTGGATGGTGTCAAAACCAGGGAATCGATTTGTACAAATCTCTTGGCTAATGTGTTTGGGGATCTGTCGGTATTTGGACCTTGTGAGGCCTCATGATTTTCCTCCTCTGAGGCCACCCCAGCCCTTTTCAGTGCCTCTCTTAGGATTCCTGGCCAAACCATTGTGCCCTGGGATGATTGTCTAAAAGGGGCAGTTGAGAAACGTGAGGCTGAGTCACTGGATGAGGTCATAGAGAGGCAGAGATGGAGAACCTTTAAGTGGTCTGCCTTGTCCAAGTTGAGCTCTCTCTTTCTCTCTTTTTTTTTTTTTTTTTTTATTAGTTGGAGGCTAATTACTTTACAATATTGTAGTGGGTTTTGTCATACACTGACATGAATCAGCCATGGATTTGCATGTATTCCCCATCCCGATCCCCCCTCCCACTGCCCTCTCTCTTTTCATTAGCCACGTGCACAAGCATTATTGGCAGGGATGGGCTCCCATGCCGTTGGCTAAAACCCTCTCCGTGACCACTCAGAAACATCGTATACACTGAATTTTTCTTTAAAGCAGTGTAAACAAAAGCTCACAGAAAGCCATTTTAAATATTTGTCTGCCCAGTCTTGGTTGCGTCATGTGGGATCTCTTAGTTGAGGCACGCGGGGTCTAGTTCCCTCACCAGGGATTGAACCAGCGCCCCCTGCTTTGGGAGCTAGGAGTCTGAGCCACTAGCCCACCTGGGATATCTCAAAGCTGGTTATTTTTACCCCCTATTCTGTATACTCCTCTCAGAGGTAGCAGATCCTCAGTTACCAAGGAGCACGATTTTTTGTTGTCATTTAAAAATGTGAGAAGTGCCCCACTTGACATAACAATTTTAAAGTAACCTAAGTAGCATTTTTCCGTTAGAGCAGTAAAAATCAACACTTATTTTCACCTGTAAATTTTGAACACAGATGCTAGCCAAATCAACTTGACATGACGGTTATGAACTTTAATTTGATGATCTGAAATGTGATGATTTTACTTCAAGTTATTGCTTGATAATATATAATCATGACAGAAATGGCTAAATGGCGGGAAAAAAATATATATGCAAAGCACTCAGGTGTCTTACGAGATTATATATGATCATGAAAAGGGGATTTGGGA
>CM035303.1:128544091-128562591 GCA_020226075.1 Hydropotes inermis
GTAAGAAATATATATTTGTATTTACATATAGTAAGAAATATATATTTATATTTATATATAGTAAGAATACATATATTTATATTTATATATAGTAAGAAATATACATTTATATTTATATATAGTAAGAATACACATATTTATATTTATATATAGTAAGAAATATATATTTATATTTATATATAGTAAGAATACATATATTTATATAAAGTAAGAGTACATATATTTATATTTATATACAGTAAGAAATATATATTTATATTTATATATAGTAAGAACACATATATTTATATATAGTAAGAGTACATATATTTATACTTATATATAGTAAGAAATATATATTTATATTTATATATAGTAAGAATACATATATTAATATTTATGTACAGTAAGAAATATATATTTACATTTATATATAGTAAGAATACATATTTATATTTATATATAGTAAGAAATATATATTTACGTTTATATATAGTAAGATACATATATTTATATATAGTAAGAAATATGTATTTACGTTTATTTATAGCAAGATGCATATATTTATATTTATATATACTAAGAAATATATATTTCCATTTATATATAGTAAGAATACATATTTATATTTATATATAGTAAGAAATATATATTTACGTTTATATATAGTAAGTACGTATATTTATATTTATATATAGTAAGAAATATATATTTACGTTTATATAAAGTAAGACATGTATATTTATATTTATATACAGTAAGAAATGTAAATATACGTTTATATATAGGAAGATGCATATATTCCTGTTTATGCACAGTAAGAAGTATGTGCATATTGATAGACCCGCATTTGACGTTGGGGGCGAGGCAGGACCCTCTGAGGATGGCCTCTGAGCACAGCAGCAGTGTGATGACGGCTGTTTGTCCGTGTGCTTTAGAAACCGTTCACTGACTCACCTTGCTTTGGTCGCGCGGAGCCTTTGCTGGTGCGCGCGGGCCTCCCCTCGGGGCAGTAAGCCGAGGCCACCGTCCAGGTCTGCAGCGGCTGGTCTTCTTCCGGAGCGCAGGCCCTAGGGTGTGCGGACGTCGGTAGCTGTGGTTCAAGGCCTTTGGTGGTTGTGGCTCCCAGGCTTAGTTGCCCCGTGGCATGTGGGATCTTCCTGGACCGGGGACCGAACCTGCGTCCCCTGCACTGGCAGGCGGATTCTTAATCCGTGGACCACAGTGGCTTCCCTTGGTTGTGTAATAAAGCCTAGGAAGAGGGGACCCCACGTACACGCTGATGGGCAGGGTGCTCCTTGGGGTGCTTGCTTGTGTCTGCAGCCACATGGTGGCCATTGGCCGCTGGCTAAGGACTCAGTCGGGAAGACCCCCGGAGCGGGGAATGGCACCCCACGCCAGTATTCGTGGGCTTCCCTGGGGGCTCAGACACTAAACAATCCGCCTGCACTGTGGGAGACAAGGGTTCGATCCCTGGGTCGGGAAGATCCCCTGGAGAAGGAAATAGCAACCCACTCCAGCATTCATGCCTAGAAAATCCCATGGACGGAGGAGCCTTGGGGCTACAATCTGTGGGGTCACAAAGAGTTGGACATGACTGAGTGACTTCTGTCTCTTTCTCTCTACACACATTTATAAATGTTTTTTAATGTACAAGAGTTTTTAAAACAATTATTAGTTTGACTGCACTGGGCCTGTCTTGTGGCACATGGAATTTTTTTTTTTTTGAGCTGGGCATGTGGTATCTAGGTCCCTGACCAGAGATCAAACCTGGGACACCTTCACTGGGAGTGGAGACTCTTGGCCACTGGGCCACCACTGGGTCCCACATGTTTGCTTTTTGAAGCACATTTTTCTCCTGGAATAATTTTCTTTTTAACATGTTTGGCCTACTCTTTCCTTTGATGAATGAAGGTGCTGTAATCTGAAACAAAGAAACTCAGGACAAAACTCTCCTGGGAAGAGCCGTCGGCAAGATTTTGAAATCCTAGGTTTCACCGAAGTAGGTGTCATGGCAGCTTATGGAATGCTGCCCATGAAGTGGGAATGATTTTGAGGAATTTGTTGCAAACAGCCAGAGAATTCATGGCCAGACGCATAGGGAATGCAGAATTTTAATCTATCCATAGCACATGAGATATAAGGTATTTGCACTTAGTAATGTTATTGTTGTTTCCAGAAATTTCGTTCACATTAGCATGCCTGGGGGAGGGGTGGGCTGTGTGTGTGTAGGGGGTTGGTTGTTGAGAGTGGTACAGTTCATTAGAGCATGGATCAGGAGAAAGATGAACTGTATTTACAACATCTGAGCTGCCAGGGTTACGGTTGCAGAGTAGCGAGTAAGGCTGAAAATTTAATCAAGCCGCTTGATAAGCTGTATCTTTCCCCGACTCATTTATCCAATCAGCATAAGCTAACAAGAGTGAACAAAATTTGGAAAAAAGATTTTCAATTCCCTTAAGCAGCAGTCATTAGCCCCATGGTAAATTAGAACACTTTGCACATTAACGAGCCAGATTGCCCTTCTTTTGCTTAAGCTGAATAAAACAAGTGAGCTCTCAGTTAAGGTATACGGCACTTGGTACATATTTTTTATTTCCCTTGATGAAACCTCTGTGAATTTTTGCATTATTGGTGAGATATTCTACTGAGGGTATGAGAGGTAATTTTGGGAGGTGTCCTTTCTCTCTCTTTCTAGGTATTATCTTATTTCAGAAATTGGTATCTACGTCCAAAGCAATGAGGGAAGAGAAGGACCAAAAAAAAAAACCAAAAAAAAAAAAACCTCCAGGACAATAAGGCACAGCACCAGATATCTGGGAGTTTCTTTTTTAAAATTAATTAATTTTTATCGAAGTATATTTGTTGTTGTTCAGTCACTCAGTCGTCTCCAACTCCCTGTGACCCCCATGAACTGCAGCGCGCCAGATTCCTCTGCCCTCCACTGTCTGCCAGAGTCTGCTCAAATATAGTGGTTACTTTACACGGTGGGGGCCTTCTTAATACAAACCTGTCTTTTTTAGACAGTATTTGTAGAGTCATGTGTGTGTGTCTCTGTATTCATGCATACATGTTATACACAAACACATATAAATGTGTATATATAATAAATAATGATATAATCTGTTTTGTTCTTTTAAAAAATAAGGACGGTAAGCAGATTACCCAGGTCAGGTTCATTTTAATCTAATCCATTTGTGTTTTTTTTCCTCCACCAAAAGGCAGTTTCCTCAACCAGAGATTTTCAACGCGTTTTCACTTTGTGTTTGCATACTTTTATTTCCTCTGAGGGGAGTTGGTTGCTGGCCAAGGCCTTTGTAAACAATACCTATCATTTAGTCACCTGCTCTAGAAATCAAAACAAGTAAGAAAAACATTTTTTTAAAAAAATCTAAGGAAAGGTGAATGAAGGTCCTTAACTCAGTTAAGGCCACTTTATGCTAACCTGTTTCTCAGTCCTCACCTCCTTGCTTTTTTTTCTCCAAGATAGATTCTTTTGTGAGGTTGCTGTTGTTGTTCAGCCGATAAGTTGCGTCCTACTCTTTGTGACCCCATGGACTGCAGCACGCCAGGCTCCTCTGTCCTCCACTTCCTTCCTCCACTGTCCTTCCTCGCAGAATTTGCTCAAACCCATGTCCATTGAGTCGGTGATGCCATCCAACCATCTCACCCTCTGTCGTCCCCTTCTCCTCCCACCCTCAATCTTTCCCAGCATCAGGGTCTTTTCCAATGAGGCAGTTCTTCCATCAGGAGGCCAAAGTGTTGAAGCTTCAGCAGTGATTTTGCAGCCCAAGAAAATAAAATCTGTCACTGATTCCCCTGTTTGCCCATCTATTTGCCATGAAGGGATGGGAGCAGATGCCATGATCTTAGTTTTTTGAATGTTGAGTTTCATGTCAGCTTTTTCACTCTCCTCTTTCACTTTCATCAAGAGGCTCTTTAGTTCTTCACTTTCTAACCATTAGAGAGGTGTCATCTGCAGATCTGAGGTCGTTTATATTTCTTCTGACAATCCTGATTCCAGCTTGGGATTCATCCAGCCTGGCATTTCGCATGATATACTCTGCATATTAGTTAAATGAGCATGGTGACAGTTTACAGCCTTGTTTTAGTCCTTTACCAATTTTGAACCAGTCCCTTGTTCCTTGTCTGATTCTAACTGTTGCCTCTTGACTGGCATACAGGTTTCTCCAGAGACAGGTAAGGTGGTCTGGTATTCCCATCGCTTGAAGAATTTTCCACAGTTTTTGGAAAGGCTTTAGTCAAAGGCTTTAGTATAATCAGTGAAGCAGGAAACAGAAGTAGATATTTTTCCGAAATTCCCTTGCTTTCTCCACGATCCAGTGAATGTTGGCAGTTTGCTTTGCAATTCCTCTGCCTTTTCTAAATGCAGCTTGTACATCTGGAAGTTCTTGGTTCACATAAGAGTAAAGCCTAGCATGCAAGATTTTAAGCATGATCCTACTAGCATGGGAGATGAGTGCAATTGAGAACCACCCTTCTTGGGAATTGGGAGGAGGCTGGACCTTTTCCTGTCCTGTGGCCACTCAAATTGGCCGGCATGTTGAGTGCAGCACTTGAACAGCGTCATCTTGTAGGATCTGAAATAGCTCAGCCAAAATTCCGTCACCTCCACTAGCTTTGTTCGTAGCGATGCTTCCTAAGGTCCACTTGACTTCACACTCCAGGATGTCTGACTCTGCGTGAGTGACAAGGTGTTCTCCACTTCTAGCTTTGTATTCCCACATCTACAGCAGGATATTTCCAATCTGAATGTAGCTTGGAGCGTTTGAACTTCAGTTTTGTGTGTTTGTGTATTTATTATTAGAGCTGATTCTGGGGCTCAAGGACGGATTGAAAGCCTTTTTTACTGAAAACAACATGAGGAATTGCATCTTTGTGCTTGTCCAGCCTTCCCCCAATGTCCAGGTGTGCGGAAGCCTGTGGACGGTCCTCTGTCTTGCTGCTGTGTGTCTCCCTCTGTTTCCTTTGGGCTGAGGTCTGAAAGCACAGAATCTCATCTGAACAATGTTCCTATTGAACACTTCATACCCACCTCCTGCCCCTCCACCCCAGCCCACCCCAAATTCTTTAAGGCTTGAGGCCCTACGTACTCAGGAGTCACTTTGGAGATGAAAGCGCTTCTAGTGGTCCCTTATTTATTTACTTTTCACTTGGCTACAGACAATACCGATTTGCAGTTTTGAAGTTAAAAATGGAGCCGCTGTTATGGGGGATGGTCTGCTCAGTGTCAGAGTCAACTTCGCTTTGCATCCTGATTAGGTGGTAAATCCCAAGCTTCTTACACGTGGCTTCTTATGCATCTGCCGTCATCAGTAAAAATAATAAGGTCTTAAGTAATCTACTTAAAGCTTTTAAACAAGTGGAGAGACTTCCTCATCCCGTCCAAACTCCTTGGTTTGGTTTAGTCGCTAAGTCGTGTCCGACCCTTGCGATCCCATGGACTGAGAACCTACCAGGCTCCTCTGTCCATCGGCTTCTCCAGGCCATACTGGAGCCAGTTGCCATTTCTTTCTCCAGGAGATCTTCCCGACCCAGGAACCGAACCCAGGTCTCCTGCATTGGCAGGCAGATTCTTTCCCACCAGAGCCACGGCAGAAACCCATTGCCTTCTCCATAAATTCTTACTATAAACCCAAACTTCTTAACTATATGCATAAACGCTGTGTGTGTATGTTCTGTGCTGAGTCGTGTCCGACTCTTTGTGACTCCATAAATTATAGCACAGAAGGCTCCTCTGTCCGTGGAATTCTCCAGGCAAGAATCCTGGAGTAGGTTGCCATGCCCTCCTCCAGGGGATCTTCCCCACCCAGGGATCGAACACACTGCAGGCAGGTTCTTTACCATGGAGCCACCACGGAAGCCTGTGGGTAAATGATATACATACAAAGATTTGCTTTGCTTCCAAAAGAAATCCAATCCAGCTGGTCCTCATCAGTAGTAACTCAAGAGCGTTCATCCCCAAGGCTCGGATTCTCAGGAGGACAGTGTCGTCTTGGGAAATCCACGCTCACTGTCTTCACGTGGGAGGGACGTGGTCTCCACGTGCTGACCGGGGCCGTTCTCTCCGCAGAAGTGGGTGGACGGAGGCTTCACCAACAGCCTGCCTGTCCTGCCCGCTGGCCGAACAGTGACCATCTCCCCATTCAGTGGGCGCCTGGACGTCTCCCCGCAGGATAAAGGGCGGCTGCATTTCTGCATTAGCATCACCAACCAGGACGTACTGGTGAGTCCTGATGTGCACTGATTGTCAGAGACCCCCCGAAACTTTCCATATGCTTCCCACACTTGGCAACCCCATCGGATGTACAGATTTGCATGCATATTTTATTTTTTTTTAATTTATTTTAATTGGAGGCTAATCACTTTACAGTATAGCAGTGGTTTTTGCCATATTTTAAATGAGTCGCAGCATATGTCGTGCATATGGACCTGGGTACCTATAAGACTGTGAATGTGCAATCTTTTTTTTTTTTTTTTACTATTTTTGAACTGTCTCTGCGGGACATTTCCCGTTTCTTTACTTATTTTTCAGGTCAGCATACTTGGCAAGTTTTCAATACAATTTTATTTTTAAAAAAAGATACTTATTTACTTACTGGTTGTCTGCATTAGATCTTAGTTGGGGTGGGCAGGCTTCTTGTTTCAGCGAGAGGTCTCCAGAGCTCACAGGCTCTATAACTGTGGCTCGAGACCTGAACTCCAGAGCGCATGGACTCTCTGGTTGTGCCACTTGGACTCAGTAATTGAAGTGCTTGGGCTTAGTTGCCCTGAGGCATGTGGGACCTTGGTTCCCATACTAGGGATTGAAACCAGTGTCCCCTGCATTGGAAGGCAGAGTCTGAACCACTGAACCACCAGGGAATTGCAATTTTATTTAAGATTTTATTTTTAATGTGGACCATTTTTTTTTTCTTAACGAGTCTTTATTGAATTTGTTACAATATTTTTTCTGTTGTTTATGTTCTGGTTATTTTGCCACATGGTGTGTGGGATCCTACCTCCCTGCTGGTGGTGGTGGTGTAGTTGCTAGGTCGTGTCTGACTCTTGTGACCCCATGAACTGTAGCCCCGCCAGGATCCTCTGTCCATGAGATTCTCCAGGCAAGAATTCTGGAGTGGGGTGCCATTTCCTTCCTCACCTACCTCCCTGACCAGGGATCTAGTCTATATCCCCTGCTTAAGAAGGTGAACTCTTAACGTACTGGACTACCAAGGAAGTCTGCTCAGCGCAGTTGTAAATGAGATCATTGAATTGTTTCAAAAGGTGGCAGTAATTAAGTATGTAAAAACATTAGCGAAAAACTTAGGGACCTGCCAGAATAACTTACATAAAAATGTTGATTCCCTCAATCTAGTCAAAAGCTAGTTCTCAACAGGAGGTGATACTATATACAGCAGTGTATGTGCTAAGTCACGTCTGACTCTTTGCAACCCCCTGGACTGTAGCCCTTGAAAGTGAAAGCATTAGTTGCCCAGTGGTGTCTAACTCTTTGTGACCCAATGGACTGTGGCCTCTGTCCACGGCGTTCTCCAGGCAAGAACGCTGGGGTGGGTTGCCACGCCCTCCTCCAGGGCATCTTCCCGACCCAGGGATCGGGCCCAGGGCTCCTGCATTGGCAGGCGGATTCTTTACCTTTGGAGCCACGAGGGAAGCCCATTATATGCAGGAGACGCTAGCAAAGTCGGGAATGTGTGCTGGCATCTAGGGATAGAGCTCAGGCGTGTTGGTCAGCATCCTACAGTGTTCAGGACCGATGCCCTCACAGAGAAGCATCTGGCCCCAAACCTCAGTGGTACCCGGGCTGGGAAACCTGCACACAGTCTCCATTGTGGAGTTCTGTGTTTTGTTACTTTCTCAAGTTGCAGAGAGCAGGCTTCTGATTGCAGTGGCTTCTCTTGTAGCAGAGTACGGATCTAGGGGGCACAGGCTGCAGGCAGTGGTGGCACGTGACCTCAGCAGCCGCAGCTCCCAGGCGCTCAGGCACGGGTTTAATCATCGTGGCGCACGGGCCTAGCTGCCCTGAGACGTGGGGGCTCTTCCGGGACCAGGGATCCAACCTGTGTCCAGCGCACTGGCAGGCAGATTGTTTACCACCGAGCCATCAGCAGAGCCTGCAGTTCAGGTTTTAAGGCTATTCTGTTTATACTGACTACAGAGCCCTGCAGTTCACATTTTAAGATGATTTTCTTCCTACTGATTTTTTTGTTTGTTTTTGCATTGCTAATCGCATCTGTAACAAGCAGGCTTTGCTTACAGAAGTAAAGATTGACTGACTGGCCCCGTCATATCCTACAGTCCCCGTGTGTCTTTCTGTCCCAGCTGTCCATGGCAAACTTGCTAAGACTCAACCGGGCCCTCTTCCCGCCAAGCAGGAGGACAATGGAATCGCTCTATCAACGGGGCTTCGAGGACGCCAGCAGGTTTTTACGTAAAGAAAGTTGGTTTGAGTAGGACGCTTACAGCTTGTTGACGGAGAACACGCTTCTTCACGGAGGTTTCTAATTAAATCCTTTTTAAAAAGCCCATCTTCACTATCAATTTTATTATGAGTTCTTGTAATGCTTGTAACTTTTAAAAACTTTCTGTTGTTTTGAGGCATAGCCAATTTACAACGTTGTGATACTTTCGGGGGGCAGCAAAGGCACTCAACCATACTCACACATGTATCCATTCTCCCCCAAACTCCCCTCCCATCCAGGCTGCCACATGACATTGCACAGAGTTCCCTGAGCTGTCCAGCAGGTCCTTGCTGGTTCTCCACGTTAAACACAGCCGTGTGTCCACGTCCATCCCAGACTCCCTGACTGTCCCTCCCCCACCCTTCCCCCTGGTGACCATCAGGTTATCACAGAGTGTTGAGCAGAATTTCCTGTGCTGTATAGTAGATCCTTGTTGGTTATTCATTCTAAATACAGCCGTGTGTCCATGTCCATCCCAAAGTCCCTAACTATCCCTCCCCCCATCCTTTCCCCCTGGGAACCATCAGGTTATTACAGAATGTTGAACAGAGTCCCCTGTGCTGGACAGCATGTCCTTCTTGGTTATTCATTTTAAATATAGCAGTGTGTATAGGCAATCATAAGTTCATTCTCTAAATTTGAGAGTCTGTTTCTGTTCTGTGAATAAGTTCGTTTGTGTCATTTCTTTTTAGATTCTGCATATAAGGGATGTCATACAATAGTTCTCATTCTCTGACTTGCTCCACATGGTGTGACAATCTGTAGGTCCATCCGTGGTGCTGCAGATGGCATTAATTCCTTCTTTTTGATGGCTGAGTCATATCCCATTGAATCAACATCCCTGGCAGCTCAGACGGTAAAGAATCTGCCTTCACTGCAGGAGACCTGGGTTCCGTCCCTGATTTGGGAAGATGCCCTGGAGAAGGAAATGGCAACCCACTCCAATATTCTTGCCAGGAGAATCCCATGGACAGAGGAGACTGGTGGGCTACAACCCATAGGGTCGCAAAGAGTCGGACACGACTGAAGCGACTTAGCACGCACGCATGCATAGTGTGGACATGTCCATCCAAAACTCCCTAACTATCCCTTCCCCTGTATCATTCGCCTTCTGTCCCCCTGCCTGGGCAACCATAAATTCCTTCTCTAAGTCTGTGAATCTCTTTCTGTTTTGTAAGTGAGTTCATTTGTAGCATTTGTTTTTAGATGCCACACCTAAGGGATGTCATATGCTATTTCTCCTCCTCTGTCTGACCTAATTCGCTCACTGTGACACCCTCTGGGTCGGTCCACCCATGCCGCAAGTAGCATTATTTCATTTTTTTTCATGGCTGAGGGATATCCCATCGGATGTACGTACATCTTCCGTGTCTGTCTCATCGACAGAGGAAAGGTAGCACTTTAGACTTTTAAAAAGTGTATTGTCCCCACACCTCACATCTTTGACCTTGTTAGTGAGAGGATCGTGTAAGATGGTTAAAAGACAGTCTGGAGGAACAGCTTTCTTACATGTGGGAAGTAAGTAAGTAGTCGCTCAGTCGTGCCCAACTCTTTGCAGCCCCATGGACTGCAGCCCACCAGGCTCCTCTGTCCATGAGATTTTCCAGGCGAGGACGCTGGAGTGGGTTGCCACTGCCTTCTCCAGGGGATCTTCCCAAGCCAGGGATGGAACCCGAGTCTCCCACCCTGCAGGCAGACGCTTTACAGACTGAGCTACGAGGGAAGCCCCTGTGGCAGGCACCTGCAGCCCCGGGGTTCTCCTGGTGCGTCATCACAGCCCCTCGCCTGAACCCATCACAGAGCGTGGCGGGCGGTGGTTATAGTGCTTCTTCGGGCGTTGTGCTAACAGTCACGGATGCTGACGCCAGCGTGGCCCTATTCCTCAGATCAGCCCTTCAAAGCGCCCCATAGGAGAGGCGTCTGGAAACCCCAGAGAGGCTCTCTGACCCAGATCCTGATACGTTTCCATGGTCATTATCTGTGACCGGCAGCTCGATAAGTTCCCAGGTGCCCGCTGGGGCCGTTTCCTACTGTCTTTGAATCTGTCAAGTAGAACTTCATCAGTCATTTCTTCGTTGCCATAACACTCTTTACTTTGTAACTATGGTAACCCACTGCTTCCACAGACGATTAGAGAGAAGAGATTTGAAGTTAAATAATGCGCTGGAGGAGCAAGTCATATATTCAGAAAAAAAAAAAAAAAAAACTCTTACATTCTGGCTTCCCAAAATTGGGCATCATGTGTGCCTATATGAAGCTTGGAACGAAAGAACTGTGAGACTCTGGGCATTGAATGAGGATTTTAAACACGCCTGGGCAGTTACAATGGAGCCTTGTGGTCCCAAAGGGACTTGTGTAACTCAATGAAGCTATGACCCAGGCCATGCACACATGTGTGCTTAAGTCACTCACTCGTGTCTGACTCATTGCGATTCTCTGGACTGTAGCTGCCCGGCTCCTCGGTCCAGGGAATTCTCCAGGCAAGAATACTGGAGTGGCTTGTCATTTCCTCCTCCTCCAGGGGATCTTCCCGACCCAGGGGTCGAACCCACGTCTTCTGCATTGGAGGCAGATTCTTTACAAGCCATGCCATGCAGGGCCACACTAGACGGACAGGTCATGGTGAAGGGTTCCGATACAATGTGGTCCGCTGGAGGAGGAAATTTCAACCACCTCCAGTATTCTTGCTGCAAGGACCCCATGAAAAGTATGAAAATGTTTTAGTTAAGCTGCTTTTTTTCCCCCTGATTAAAACAGATATGCATAATTACTTACATATATAAATATTAATCATAGAAAGGTTTTTGGTTCTTGGGCAGTACTTTTACAGTTGAGGCACTGATTATTAGGGAAATTCGGGGTTTAGAGTTTTTCTTGCCTAAGTTATGTCTGCACTGTCGCAAAATTTTTTGAAGTGATTGTCTACATAACTTGAAGCAGGAGGAAAAGCCAGTACTGCAGATTAGGGAAAGTGGATAAATTTTATTAATGGTTTTTTGTTGTTCAGGCGCTAAGTTGTGTCTGACTCTTTGTGACCCCATAGACTGTGGCACGCCAGGCTTCCCTGTTCATCACTGTCTCCTCGAGTTTGCTTAAACTCATGTTCATTGTGTCAGTGATGCCATCCCACCATCTCATCCTCTGTCACCCCCTTCTCCCCTTATGTTCAATCTTTCCCAGCATCGGGGTCTTTTCTGAGTCAGCTCTTGGCAACAGGTGGTCAAAGTACTGGCGTTTCAGTTTCAGCACCAGTCCTTCCAATGAATATTCAGGGTTGATCTCCTTTAGGACAGACTATGGTTTGATCTCCTTGCCGTCCAAGGGACTCTCTAGAGTATTTCCCAACACCACAATTTGAAAGCATCAGTTCTTCGGTGCTCAACCTTCTTTTTGGTCCAACTCCCACATCTGTGTGTGACTGCTGGAAATTATATAAGAGTAGTAGTAATTATTATTTCATTGTCATTTTATAATTCTACAGAAAGTACTTTTTATTACTATTAAATTATTAATATTTACAGACAGTTTAAGTGGGCTAAATGCACCATGTACTCACTCATCACCATACTTCATTTTTCTTTTGCTGACTCAACTCAAAGCTTTGCCAGCTGCATGCTTATACATATATCTGTGTATCCTCAGATATGTCCCCTTGTGATAATTCATCTGCTATTCTTTTTTTTTTTAATTTCCCTTGCTCTTGGCTGACTTCAAAAGGGGCAAGAATATGATTCTTTTCCTTGCTATCAGTCTTTTCCTCGCTATCAAAAACCTTTCGACTGTGAAGTCCTGCACAACTTGAAATAACACATCCAACTTGATCTTGGAATAAGGTAGTTTTCCAAACGAACGGACAAGGGAAACAGACACAGCCACTTAGGCTCTTAGCACAGGATGCTCAGAATCGATGGTAGGAGATGGGTGATGCTGTCTTCCCTGGAGAGGCATCTTAGTTCATACAGGCTGTCGTAACAAAACCACAAACCTCTCTCCCTATTGCAGATGCTAGCAAGTCCAAGATCAAGGCCCTAGAGAATTCACCTTTCTCCATGTACTAGATACTAGGAAGTCCAAGATGAAGGCACTAGAGACTTCCCCGGAACTCCACTGGTTAAGACCTCCCTTTCCAACGTGGGGGGTGCACCTTCAATCCCTGGTCAGGGAACTTAAAATCCCACATGCCTTGGGGCCAAAAAACCAAAACGCAAAGCAGAAGCAATACCGTAAGAAGTTCAGTAAAGACTTTAAAAATGGTCTACATTTTAAAAACGTCTCCTAATAAACAAACAAGCATCAAGATGCTGGCAGGTTCTGAGTCTTCACCTGGTGAAGGGGTGAAGAAGCTTTCTGGGGTTCTTTTGTAAGGACACTAATGCCGTTTATGAGGGCTCAACCCCAACCACCTAACCACTTCCCAAACCCCTGCCTTCTGTTACCATCACGTTTTGCATGTTTGAGTGCTGTGTCCTGCTTCTTGCAAGCCCATGGACTGTAGCCCACCAGGCTCCTCTGTCCATGAGACTCTCCAGGCAAGAATACTGGAATGGGTTGCCATTTCCTTCTTCAGGAGATCTTTCCAACCCAGGGATGAAACCTGCATTTCCCACATTGGGAGGCAGATTCTCTGCTGCTGAGCCAACAAGGACCACTGCATTGGGGGTTAGCAATTCAACATACACGTTTCCGGGGACATAGCCTGGCATGCTGCAGTCCATGGGGTCGCAAAGAGTCGGACACGACTGAGCGACTGAACTGGGCCGACTGAAGCATGCAGTCTTCAGCTCAAAGGGAGTTAGATTCTCTGCGGTGCAGTGAGGGGAGGGTGAGGGTTAGGGAGGCGTGCACACGAAACCCAGGTAATTCCCCTGGTTATCCCCTCTGCTGTTGACACCAGTGGTCTAGTTCGTGGGAGGCTACCATGACCTCCTCTGGCAGAAACAAGAGTAGAGATCATGTCTTTCTAAAGCATCAGGTTGCAAAAGTGTTAGTTGCTCAATCACGTCTGACTCTGTGACCCCATGGACTGTAAGCCCACCAGGCTCCTCTGTCCGTGAAATTCTCCAGGCAAGAATACTGGAGTGGGTAGCCATCCCCTTCCCCAGGGGACCTTCCCAACCCAGTAGTCGAACCCCAGGTCTCCTGGATTGCAGGCAGATGCTTTACCGTCTTGGCCACCAGGGAAGCCGTATCACAAGGTGGGCAGACGCACAAGGATCTCAATTAGGTCGTCCGTTACAGAGACGGAAACTCGCCACTGGTCTCTGAAGGAGGCGTTTGATGCTTCATCGCAAGTTTTGTGCAGCCTCAGAGGGAGGATCAGCACTTGAATTTGATAATTTCAACACCCTGAAGCCAAAGCAAAGTGTACGAGCTTCTCTGGGATCATTCCTCATGTTGCACCATCAAGATGTTAGCTTCGCAGGTGTGCAAATCCCTTCCTAGCACGTGGCGAACTGGATGCGTGAATGGAGCTGAACGGGTTCTCTGCTTTTACAACCTGACAACTGGTTTCCCAGCGGAGTTAAGATTATTTGCCCGCTACAACCAGCTCTACGCCATTCTCGTGAGAGATTTCCAACGTTTCCTGAATGTCACTTTCCTCATTTGGTGAACCAGCTTTTATAAAACCAGCTCTGCACCATTCTCTTCAGAAATTTCCAAAGCTCCCTGAATATGACCTTTCTTATTTGGTGACTGAATACCTATGATAAGTCATTGCGGTCATGTCCATCTCTTTCCGACCTCACGGACCGCTATTCCCCGCCCAAGGCTCCTCAGTCCATGAGAGTCTCCAGGCAAGAATACTGGACTGGGTTTCCATTTCCTTCTCCACCAATAGCTATATGTACTTATTTTATGTACATGCATATATATATAAATTTTAAAAATGTAAAAATTTCATAAAACAGTACTCTCACTATATGTACTTCTTTCTGATATTTTTATTGCATATTATTAAAAAACATTGTCATGCCATTTAAATGATTTCAGAACTGCTAATGAGTCAGGAGCTAGAGTTTGAAAACGTTATTCTAACCCAATATGACAACAGAGTCACTGAAGTTCTCAATTTGTGTTTAAAGTGCCTTTTTAAAAAATAATCACCCTTCACATACAGCATGGCAGAGTACATAATTCATACTGTTCTTAAAATGCTTGTTTCTCCTCTCAGCATAAGTTAGTAAATATATCTTATTTAACCTGGCACTTAGCCACTCAGTCTTGTCCGACTCTTTGTGACCCCCATGGACTATAACTGACCAAGCTCCTCTGTCCATTGGATTTTTCAGGCTAGAAGTACCAGAGTGGGATGTCATTGCCTTCTCCAAATCATGCCTTATGACTACAGAACATCAGACAGAGCTCATTGCTACTCCAAAACCACAGTAATTTTCTATTAATATTTTGATTTTATTCCCCTGCTGTGACAAAGCTATAAATAATAGTCCGTAGTTGATTTCATCTGTAAAAATCAGCAGTGATAGTAATCCCATGATGAAGTCTTTAATAATGAATTATTAATATCAATCAATAATTAATTAATAATTAATCAGTTAATTAGTGAAGTGAAGTCACTCAGTCATGTCCGACTCTTTGCGACCCCATGGACTGCAGCCTACCAGGCTCTTCCATCCATGGGATTTCCCAGGCAAGAGTACTGGAGTGGGGTGCCATTTCCTTCTCCAGGGGATCTTCCCAACCCAGGGATCGAACCCGGGTCTCCCGCATTGCAGGCAGTCACTTTCCTCTGAGCCACCAGGGAAGCCCAATTGATTAATTCCATAACTCAAAAAGTAACTTTTAATTTTCAGTTGCGCTGTGGATTTTCAAATACTGACTTTAGCTTGAAAGATGTAAACAGTTGGTACTGTAGGTCCTGGTCACCTTTGAGGCGGGATTATATAATCAGTGGGCTACCTTCTGTCTCAGAATTTTTTTATTAGAGTCTCATTGTTTTACAGTGTTGAGCTACTTTCTGCCATTCAACAATCTGAATCAGATACATGTGTTCATACATCGCTTCCCTCTGGAGCCTCCCACCCACCCCCATCCCACCCCTTGAGGTCATCTCAGAGCGCCAAGCTGAGGTCCCTGGGCTACATGGAGCGCCCCACTAGCTGTTGATTTTACACGTGATCGTGTGTATATGTCACTGCAACTCTCTCAGTCCATCCCACCCTCTTCCTTCCTCCTCGGTGTCCACGTGACCATTCTCTACATGTAGAGAACCTGCCCTGCAAACAGGTTCTTCTGTACCACTTGTTCCTATAAATGCTATATATATGCATCAATTCATGGAAGTTGTTCTTCTCTTTATGACTTACTTCACTCTATATGAATTCTCGGTCCACGTCTCTACAGATGACTCAGTTTCATTCCTTTTTATGGCTGGGGAATAGTCCATTGTATATAGGTACCATATCTTTTTCATGCATTCAGCTGTCAATACGCATTTATGTTGCTCACTTGTCCTGACTATTGTCAATATCGCTGCAGTTAACACTGGGGTACACGTGCCTTTCTGAATTATGGTTTTCTCAGGGTATAGACGCTTGCTCCTTGGAAGAGAAGCTGTGACAAACCAGGTCAGCATACATATTAAAAAGCAGAGACGTTACTTTGCCAACAAAGGTCCGTCTAGTCAAAGCTATGGTTCTTCCAGTAGTCACGAGTGGATGTGAGTGTTGGACCATAAAGGAGGCTGAGCGCTGAAGAATTGATGCTTTTGAACTGTGGTGTTAGAGAAGACTCTTGAGAGTCCCTTGGACTCTAAGGAGATCAAACCAACCAATCCTAAAGGAAATCAACCCTGGATATTCATTGGAAGTGGTGATGCTGAAGCTGAAACTCCAACACTTTGACCACCTGATGCGAAGAGCCCACTCATTGGAAAAGACCCCAATGCTGGGAAAGACTGACGGCAGGAGGAGAAGGGGACGACAGAGGATGAGATGGTTGGATGACATCACAGACTTGAGGAACACAAGTCTCAGCAAGCTCCAGCAGTTGGTGATGGACAGGGAAGCCTGGCGTGCTGCAGCCCACGGGGTCACAAAGAGTTGGACACGACTGAGCAACCGAATGACAGGTATATGCCCAGGAGTGAGATTGCTGGCTCATATGATAGTTCTCTGTTTAGTTTTTTTGAGGAACTCCATCCTGTTCTCTGTAGTGACTGCACCAATTTACATCCTCACCAACGGTGCAAGCGGGTTCCCTTTTTTCCATACCCTCTCCAGCATTTATTATTTGTAGATTTTCTTTTTTTTATGATAGCCATTCTGACTGGTGAGACATGATTCCTCAGTGTGGTTTTGATTTTTCATTTCTCTTATAATGAGTCATGTTGAGCATCTTTTCCTGTGCCTCTTGGCCCTCTGTATGTCTGTTTATATCTTCCACTCATTTTTTTGTCTGTTTTTTTCCCCGATACTGAGATGCATGAGCTGTTTGTATATTTTGAAGAATAATCCCTTGTCGGTTGCTTTGTTTGCAAATATACTTTTCTCCCATCCGGAGTGTTGCCTTTCCTTTTGTTTATGGTTTCCTTTCCTGTGAAAAGCTTTTAAGTTTCATTAAGTCCCATTTGCTTATTTTTGCTCTCACTTTCATTACTCTAGGAGATGGGCCGAAAAGGATCTTGCTGTGATTTATGTCAAGAGGGTTCTGCCTGCGTTTTCCTCTAAGAATTGTACAGTGTCTGATCTTGCGTGTGGGTCTTTTATCCATGTCGAGTCTACTTTTGTGTGTGGTGTCAAGGAGTGTTCTGATTTCGTCCTTTTACACGTTACTGTCCACTTTCCTCAGCACCACCTAATAGAGGAGACTGTCTTCTCTCCATTGTATGTTCTTGCCTCCTTTGTCATAGATTAGGCAACCATAGGTACATGGGTTCTGCTCTGGGAGAGAAGAGGATAGAACCTGTTCTGTGGATCTGTATTTCTGTTTTTCTGCCAGTGCCAGAGATTTTTGTCTTGAACCATTTAGTATCCCAAGCTCATACAGTTTTCTGCATTAAAAAGTACAGTTGCTTTCATTGTCATTTCTTATCTAATGCACCAACAATATGCAATGTATCTGTTATGTTTTACAATGCCTCTGTTCTCCTTGTCAGTAGCATGTAATCAACTCGCTATTAAAAATGAACACATACGGAGTTTGAATCAAGCCCATATGCAGTATGGTGATATCCTTTGCTTAAAGATCTCTCTGTAATTCAAGTTTTATGCTGATCTGTCCCATTTGCTCAGAGGCAATAATTCATTCCTTGGCATCCATATTCCTTTAGCGGTGTCACTGAAGCGCTGGCTATCACCAGGAAGAGTGAAATGGGCGCCAGGGTGGTTTTAATGTACATTTCAGAGTACCAGCAGTTTGCAAGATGTTTATACTCATTAGAAGGACCGCATAAGAGATATTTCATCTGTTGCTCTTGGCTGTATGCCATCGTTATTGATTTAGAATTTAGTTTTGTGCCAGCATCTGGTAGATAGTCAAGCTGCGAAGGTGACCAGAGTAGGTCCCTACTTCCATGGAACGTTTGTTTTACTGAGTAAGATAATAGAGATACTTGTTGCTTGTCTTCTAGTCATGTCTGACTCTTGTGACCCCACGGATTGTAGTCCACCAGGCTCCTTTGTCCATGGGATTTCCCAGGAAAGAATACTGGAGTGAGTTGCCATTTCCTCCTTCAGGGGATCTTCCCGACCAGGGATCCAACCCACACCTCCTGCATTGGCAGGCTGGTTCTTTACCCCTGAGTCACCAGGGAAGCCCAATCGAAGATAGTATTGCTGTTTTTCACTCCCTCAGTAGTGTCTGACTCTTTGCGAGCCCATGAATGGCAACACGCCAGGCCTCCCTGTCCATCACCAACTCCTGGAGTTTACTCAAACTCACGTCCATCGAGTCAGTGATGCCACCCAGCCATCTCATCCTCTGTCCTCCCCTTCTCCTCTCGCCTTCAGTCTCTCCCGGCATCAGGGTCTTCTCCAGTGAGTCAGCTCTTTGCATCAGAGGGCCAAAGTATTAGAGCTT
>CM035303.1:128562991-128595945 GCA_020226075.1 Hydropotes inermis
ACAGCCGTGTGTCCATGTCCATCCCAGACTCCCTGACTATCCCTTCCCACATCCTTCCCCCTGGTGACCATAAGTATTTTCTCTAGGTCTGTGAGTGTGTTTCTGATTTGTTTATAAGTTCATTTGTATCATTTCTGTTTAGATCCCACATGTAAGGGATGCCACATGATATTTCTCCTTCTCTGACTGACTTACTTCACTCAGTATGGTAGTCTTTAAGTTCATCCATGTTGCTATAAATGGCATTGTTTCATTCTTTTAATGATTGAATAATATTCCATTGTATATGTGTACTAATGTCTTCTTTATCCATTTCTCTGTTGCATATCTCTCTCCTTTCATGGTACAACCCTACCTTTTTAAAAAAATATGTTTAGTTTTAATTGATTGATTGGTTTGCATTACTGGTTTGATTTCAGTCATACATCAACATGAATTCACCGTAGGTGTACCTACGTCCCCTCCCTGTTGAATCCCGCTCCCACCCCTCTAGCTTATGACAGAGCCCCAGTTTGGGTTCCTGGGACAGATAGCAAGTTCCCGCTGGCTCCCTGTTTACATGTTAGTGTGTATGCATCCCTGCGACTCTCTCCGTTTGTCTCACCCCGGCCCTCTTCTCTTTTACCCTTGCCCCTAAGTCTGTTTTCACCGTAGGCATCCCCGTCTTGTTCCTGATCTTAGAGGGAATGCTTTCAGCTTCTCCCCGTTGAGAAACCTGTTTGCTGTGGGTTTGCCTTTACCGTCTGAGCCCCCAGGGACGTGGGTTTGTTGTTTATGGCCTTTATTATGTTAAGGTAGGTTCCTTCTCTGCCCATTTTTTGAAGAGTTTGTGGGTTTTTTTTTTTAATCATAAATGAGTGCTGAATTTTGTCGAAAGCCTTTTCTGTCTCTATTGAAATTATCATATGGTTTTTATCTTTCAGTTTGTTAATATGGTGTATCATATTGATTAATATGCATGTATTGAAGAATCTTTGGATCCCTGAGAATCCTACCCTTTTCGTTTGCTTTATTTTATTAAAATGATGTTTCCGTTAAGAAAATACTCTATTTGCTTTTATAGTATTTTTCAACACTGGAAAAAAGAAAAATATGAAAAGTATTGAAAAAGGACAGCCTCATGTTTCATGCCTTAATTTGACTGTTGGCAATTAGCATATTTGTTTTGGCGTTTTAAAAGCAGTCAAAAATATTAAATTTTAAATCTAAAGCTCCTCTCCTTTTATTCTGTATCTCTACCGTTTCCCAAGGGTAACAATTTTACCAAAGTAGGCCTGTACTAAATACATATTCATACATATACAGAAACACAGTTATAACACAATCGAGTAACTTTGAGTGCCTGTTAACGTTTGCATATTGTCATCAGTCAATGGATGTCGTTTCATTCATTTTTCTCAGTTGACCGTTTATCTTCAGGATGGATCCCTGCTATAAATCTAGGTCAGGCTCAAACATTTCAACCACTGTATCAACCTGTCAGGATTTCTTTATCCGTGACTCTTGTCCGTGGACATTTTGGTCATCTCGAGCCTTCAGTCCTTGCAGACAAGGTCGCTACGACCTTCCTCACCCATGTTTCCTGTGCAGTGAGTGAACATCCAAGGGTGCCCTCTGCGCAGGTGGCTTGCTGGGTCATCACGGGTTGCACATCTTCAACTCAAGCAGAGACTGCAAAACTTCTGTCCAATACAGGGGTACCTCTTCCTCACGTACAGAACCGAACACAGAGTCCTGTCACCACTCGTTTTTATCATACTCGGTTGTCTAAGACTTACTGATTTTCTTCTCATCAGTATTAGAAGACAGGTTCTTTCTTTTTTGCTTCCATTTCTACTTTTGCTTCAATTTCTATTTCCCTGATTATCAGACAGGTGGATTTTTTAAAAATTTTTTTAAAAATTTTATCTTTTTCCCTAATTAAAAAAAAAAATTATATGTATGCCTTATAGCTGGGCGGGGTCTTAGTTGAGGCCCATGGGCTGTTTGCTGTAGTGTGTGGGCTTGTCGCTAGTTGTGATACGTCAGCTGCAGACCACGTGGGCTTGTGGTTGTGGTTGAGTGAGCCTCACAGAGCATGGGCTCTGTACCTCGGGGCCCCGGGCCTTTCAAAGGTATTTGCTATGGGCCGTGAACGATGCCGGCATTCTTGGCCTCTAGAGGAGAGTGTGGTGAACCAAGGACGGAAGAGCAGATAAAACCAAGGAGGGTCTTGGGATGCAGGAAGGGGAAAAAGCAGACCCTTGTCATCCTTCCTGCCCCTGCCTGTTGTAACTATTAATGCAACGGTATAACCTGTCTCCCCTCCTAGCCCACAGGGAGAAGGTATTTGCCCTACTCTTCCCTCCGCCCCGTATACGTGCCTCATCCAGTCGGCAAATGACCCGCGAGACCCCTATCGCTCTCCTTGTACCCTGGGCATAAAAGTGGACGAAGGACCCCTGTTCAACCTCGCTTCTCCCTTGAGCTGGCCCGCTGTTCCAACAGCGTGTCCTACTCTAATAAAGTTTATTTCCCTCTCATTCTGTCTCATGTCTGGAAATTCTTTTCCAACCCATGCCCAGCCCAGGACAGAGAGTAATTCAATCCAGGGTCAGTGACGAGGTGTGATTGCTCAGAGCTTTTTGTGTAATAAAGTTTTATTAGAGTATAAAAGAGAGAGGGAAAGCTTCTGACATAGACATCAGAAGGGGCCAGAAAGAGTGCCCCCTCGCTAGTTTCTAGCAAGAAGTTACATACCTGTTAGTTAAAGTCGCTCAGTTATGTCTGACTCTTTGCCACCCCCATGGACTTGGTTCATGGAATTCTCCAGGCCAGAATACTGGAGTGGGTAGCCTTTCCCTTCTCCAGGGAATCTTGCCGACCCAGGGATCGAACCCAGGTCGCCTCTGTTGCAGGAAGATTCTTTACCAGCTGAGCCACAAGGGCAGCCCAAGAATACTGGAGTGGGTAGCCTTTCCCTTCTCCAGGGGATCTTCCTGAGCCAGGAATCAAACCGGGGTCTCCCGCATCACAGGCAGATTCTTTACCAACTGAGCTATGAGGGAAGTCCTGTTTACCTATTAGCAAGCTGCTGATTAGAGGAAGGAAATGTCTCAAAACTCAGAGACTGGCACCAAGCCCCTCACCCCCAAGATGCATTTTGAGATAACATTGGTACCAGGTGAGTCATCCCGGGCCATAAAACAGTTGACATGAACCTTTAAGAAAGGCAGGTTTCTGAGCAAATACGTGAATAAATAAAAAGGAACACTGCTTAAGAGAACATTTCCCTGAGTCAAACATACCGCTTCGTCGAGCCCTTATGGGTTCTGGGTCTTAGGCGGAACCGACTTGCAGACAGACAGGGTCTAAGGTAAACACAGAGTTCATTAACATAGCTTCAGGAAAACACTTCCAGAAGAAAAACTCATCGATGAGCTCAAGGTTTCAGAAAAGTGAAGTTCAGGTGGAACCAGAGTCGTCCTTGGCAACCCAGAATTTTAAAAGAAACGTCCTTTTTAATTTTGTAGAGAGAAGAGAGAGAGAAAAAAAGTCTGACACGTGTAGTATGTTTCCTCCTGCTGCTTAAGAGAGAGGAAAAAAAAACCATCTGGCATTTGCAGTGTGTTTCCTTCGCTTGGGGACCCTGACCTTCCTGCCTGCTACCCTCCCACCGCCTAGTTTAGGCGCACAGGCTTTAGTTGCCCTGCATGTGGGATCTTACCTCCCTGACCGGGGATGAAACCTGAGTCCCTTGCACTGGAAGGCGGAATATGAACCACTGGACCGCCAGGGACGCACGGAGGTGGACCTTTTTTAAGCAACAGCAGCTTCTAAGAGAATCTTAAATATTGGCTCTTGAGTAACAAGCGTTTCCCACAGTCACCTGGAGTCAGTTTCCCTCACCTGACATCCCACCGACCAGCAAGCGCTTTCTCCTAGAAAGTGGAAGTGAAAAAGTCGCTCAGTCGTGTCCGACTCTCTGTGACCCCATGGACTGTAGAATTCTCCAGGCCAGAATACTGGAGTAGGTAAGCCTTTCCCTTCTCAAGAGGGATCCTCCCAACCCAGGGATCGAACCGAGGTCTCCCGCAGTGCAGGCGGATTCTTTTACCAGCTGAGCCCCCAGGGAAGCCACTTTCTCCTACCCAAGCACAATATGAGAATCAAAACTCAGGTGATTCATATTGCTTGAATGCTAAGGTCATCAGTTGTCCCAAGAATGTCTTTTTTGACGAAAGAACTCAGGGGAGAATGGCAAGTTCCACTTGGTCTTCAGTTTCCTTCCATCTAGACCGTCTTACATTCCTTTTTTTTTTCTGACTTCATGGACCTGGGAGTTTGGAAGATTGTGGGTCATGTTAGTTTCCTAGGCTTGCTGTGATAAGTGCCACAAACTGGGTAGCTTGAAAAAGCACAAAATGGGTCTTTCACAGTTGAGGATGGCAGAAGACCAGAAATCAGGGCGTTGGCAAGAACCTGGAGAGAACCGTACCCCAGGGTCTCACGCCTACCTCCTTGTGGTTGCTGGCACACCTGGGCATTTCTTGGCTTGTGGAAGCATCGCTCTGACGTCTGTCTCTGTCTTCACGGGAGCGTCTTCCCTCTGTGTTGCTATGTCCGCTTACGCCCCTGTAGGGACGTGAGTCATGGGACTTAATGTGTGAGCGTGCTCAATTGTTCAGCTGTGTCCGGCTCTGCGACCCCGCGGACTGCGGCCCGCCAGGCTCCTCTGTCCGTGGGATTCTCCAGGCAAGGACACTGCAGTGGGTTGCCATGCCCTCCTCCAGGGGATCTTCCCGACCCAGGGATCAAACCAGGGTCTCCTTCACTGGCAGGCGGATTCTTCACCTTCTGAGCCACCAGGGAAGCCCTGATTGGACTTAGGACTCACCCTCAATCTGTGATGATCCCATCTTGATTTTTTTTTTAATGACTTGTATCTGCAAAGACCTGGTGCCAAAGAAGCTCACGTTCTAAGAGGCTGGGTGGACACGAATACTGGAGAGGTACTATTCAACCCTCCACAGTTGTTTTATAGGGTTTCCATCATTTGGTTTTCATCTGCTGTGTTCTCAGGACTGGCAGGGAAATCGCAGATGTGTTGCTACCTTCTTACTGCGTCTTAGCAGATGAGAAGTGACTCATCCTGATTAAAAGCGGTGTCTGCCAGGCTTCTTCCGTATGTAGTTACTCTATTCCCTTTTATAGTAACTACCTTGTGAGCAAGTTATTTTAATCCTTTAAATAGAAGAGGAAGCTATGGGTTTGTACAGGTATAAACAAATGAAAATCTTGGTAAAGACCATGAATCATGTGGTCAACGGTTCATGGACAAAACTATGTCGATATCATGGTCTCTACCAAGATTTTCATTTGTTTATACCTGTATGGACCTGTAGCGTCCTCTTCTATTTAATGGATTATTATCTGTTACAATCATCATGTATTCAGATGCTTGAATTTTCCTGTTTGGTCAGTGGGAACCCATGTCAACTGATTCCTGTGTTATTTTTTTTTTGTAATTGAAGTATAGTTTACAATGTGGTGCCAATCTCTGCTTTAAAGTGACTCACTTACACACATATAGACATTCTTTTTTTCAATATTCCTTTCCATTATGGTTCATCACAGGATATTATACATTAGTAGGAGCTTGTTGGTCAGCCATCCTATATATAGCCATATATATATATATATATATATATATATATATAAAACTATAATAGTTTTCATCTGCCAACCCCAAACTCCCAATCCTTCCCCCCTCCCCATAACCATGACTTGTTCTCTGTGAATCTGTTTCCATTTTGTATATAGGCACATCCATGCCAAAGTTTAATTTCCACATGTAAGTGACCCTAAAGGAAATCAGTCCTGAATATTCATCGGAAGGACTGATGCTGAAGCTGAAACTCCAGTACTCTGGCCACCTGATGTGAAGAACTGATTCATTGGGAAAGACCCTGATGCTGGGAAAAGATTGAAGGCAGGAGGAGAAGGGGACGAAAGATGATGAGATGGTGGGATGGCATCACTGACTCAATGGACATGAGTTTGAGCAAGCCCTGGGAGTTGGTGATGGACAGGGAGGCCTGGCGTGCTGCAGTTCATGGGGTCGCAAAGAGTCAGACATGACTGAGCCGCTGAACTGAACTGAAGTGCTATAATATCATATTATATTGTCATTCTCTTTCTTGACTGACTTCAACTTACTTTACTCAGTACGGTAATGTCTAGTTGCATCCCTGTGGCTGCAAATGGCATTATTTCATTCCTTTTCATGGCTGAGTAGTATTCCATTGTATGTATGTGCTACATCATTTTTATCCCTTCATCTAGTTAATGAACATTTAGGTAGTTTCTTTCTCTTGGCTGTTGTGATGCTCTGGAGTTTTGACAGATCCTTGTCACCCTGAGCAATCCCTTGCTCTCTGGGACAGTAATCTTGAGGCTTATCTGGTACCGTCTCTGGAATCAGCTATGTCGCCAAAGGTTGTAATTCCTTATAGTAGAAGATGGTATTTATATCCATGGTATAGATAAATGAGGGCTTCCCAGATGGTGCTAGTGGTGAAGAACCCACCTGCCAATGCAGGAGGCATGGGAGACACAGGTTCGATTCCTGGGTGGGAAAGATCCCCTAGAGGAGGAAATGGCAACCCACTCCAGTCTTCTTGCTTTGGGAAGTCCCATGGACAGAGGAGCCTGGCGGGCTACAGTCCATGGCGTCACAGAAGAGTCAGACACTGCTGAGTGTCTGAGCATAGCACATGTATAAACAAAATTGATCAGCCAAATAACAGTGTTATTGCCATGATGCCACTCCCAGATCTTCTCAATGAATACAGCTATGGAATCTGGACATTTATGTACATGTGCGTGGGCATACCCACATTTACATCTATGAGTATTTATTTCTATATTCATGTCTGTATTTTTTTTGTAATATATATATAAGCTCTCCTTGCTTATCTACTTGATTGTGATGCCAGTCCATTGTTCAATAATTGGATTCTGACAGTTGAGTAAAAGTCTAAATTAAGTCACTCTGCAAATTGCCTAAAAGAACATTAAAGAACTATCTGATTCATTAATTTGATAACTTTCAATAGGCATGCTAGATTAATAAAATAAGTGACATTCAGTTTAGAATAAAAAGAGGTTTAAATTGAAAATCATTTTAAAAAATCAATGATTTTTGAATGACAAGCCTATTCCTAGTAATTACATGTGAAAGATAAATTCCATGTAATCAGGAATAAGACCAAGTAAGTCTGGCATCTCTGCTTCTATGCCAGTGGTTTTGGAAGCTCTAGAAAATACAGAAGCAAACATAAATCTGAAGAAATGTGAGGAAAAAAACAAAGCCATTATCCTTAGTTAGTTGTGTCCAGCACCATGCATGTGACCTAAAACACCACAGACGCTCAATAGTTGAGGAATCGTGAGTGATGCTATGCTGGGAAACACAAGACAATCAACTGAAAAAAATGTTATGAGAAGGTAAAGATTTCATTAAAAATGGTATAATAATATGTGAAAATTAGTAGTACTTTTGTACCAGGAGAATTTTTTAAAGTTGAGCAATGCACTCACTATAGCAAAAGATGCATGACGTATTTAAAATGCAGAAGACATACATGAAAATTGTTCATGTTTGCCTGCTTATGTGATAATGACATATAATCTTCTGAGATGGCAAGATTGCACCCTGTGTGGTGTATAGTCATATTAAGCCACACATTTTACACACTCTGGTCACATGCTCAGTTATTTTTGTTTTCACAATGTGACAAGTGTGGCATTTTTGATCTGGCAGAATAAATGCTCAATGACCGCCAAGAACGGCTGTTTCCTTCTTTATGTGTTTTTTTCCACTTCTTTTTTAAATAGGAAGACCCACTTTATTTTTTATCTCTTTATTTTTGGGGGGCTGCAACACTCAGAATGTAGGATCTTAGTTCCCCATCCAGAGATAAAACCCATGCCCCATGCATTGCAAGCATGGAATCTTAATCATTGGACCACCAGGGATGTCCTATCATTATTTATATATTTTTTATTAGGGTGTAGTTGGTTTATAATATTGTATTAGTTTCAAGTATATGGTCAAGTGCTTCACTTTTATGTATATACATTTTCCCTGATTATTTTATAGGTTATTACAGAGTATTGAATACAGTTTCCTATGCTATTCAGTAGGTCCTGATTGGTTATCCATTTTATGTATAGTTGTGTGTCTATGCCAACCCCAAATTCCTGATTTCTCTCTCCCTCCTAACCCCCTTCGATAACCATAAGTTTGCTCTCTGTGTCTGTGAATCTATTTCTGTTAGTATATAAGTTCATGTGTCTCATTTCTTTCATATGCTAAGTGATAATCATGTGACATATGTCTTTCTATGTCTGCCGTAGTTCAGTTTGTATGTTAATCTATAGGTCCATCCGTGTTGCTACAAATGGCATCATTTTATTATTTTTTATGGCTGTGTAATATTCCACTGTACATATATTACTGCATCTTTACCCATTCATCTGTCAGTGGACACTTTAGTTTCTCTGTCTTGGGTATTATAAATAGTGCCACCATGAATATTGGGGTACCTGTATTTTTTTGAATTGTGGTTTTCTCCAATACATGCCCAGGAGTGGGATTGCTGGATCATACGGTAGCTCTGTTTTTAATCTTCTAAGGAACCTGCATACTGTCCTTCACAGTGGCTGTACCAACTTTCATTCCCAGTAACAGTGTAGGAGAGTTCCCTTTTCTCCACACCCTCGCCAGCATTGGATACTTATAGATGTTTTAAATATGGCCCTTCTGACTGGTGTGAAGTGATACCTCTTTTAAGTTTTGATTTTCATTTGTCTAATCACTAACAGTGCTGAGCATCTTTTTTATATGCCCGTCGGTCATCAGCCTGTCTTCTTTGGAGAAATGTCCATTCCCATCTTCTGCCCATTTTTAAAGACTAATTACATTTTTATGTTTTAAAGTTAATTTTTCTTGAGGCATAGTTGCTTTCCAGTATCATGTTAGTTTTTTCCTGTACAACAAAGTGAATCAGCTATATGTAGATATATATCCCCTTTTTTGGATTTCCTTCCTATTTAGGTCACCACAGAGCACTGAGTAGAATTCCCTGAGCTATCCAGTAGGTTCTCATTAGTTATCTGTTTTATATGTAGTGTTAATAATGAACATATGTCCATGCCAATCTCCCAGTTCATCCCACCACCACCTCTTCCTGCTGGTGTATATATGTTTCTTCATGTCTCTATTTCTGTTTGGCAAATAAGATCATTTATACCATTTTTGTAGGTTCCACACATATGTGTTAATATACAATATTTGTTTTTCTCTTTCTGACTTACTTCACTCTGTATGAGAGACTCTACATCCATGCATGTCTCTGTAAATGACCCAGTTTCACTCCTTTTCATGGCTTAGTAATATTCCATTATATACCTGTATGAATATATGTGTACATTTATATATGCAAACACACACACATGCACACACACACACACACACACCTTTTCTTCAGTTATAGACATATAGACATTCTTTTAATTCCTTGCCATTATGAATTACTACAGGGTATTCAATATAGTTCCCTGTTCTGTTCAGTAGGACGTTGTCTTGTATCCATTCTAGATGTAGTAGCTTGCATCTACCAATCCCAAACTCTGAAACCCTCCCTCCTCACCTCCCCATTGGCAACCACGAGTCTATTCTCTGTATCTCGGAGTGTATTTCTATTTTGTAGGTAGGTTCATTTGCTTCATATTTTAGATTCTACATATGAGCAATTCCACATGTGTGTAAGCAATGTCACATGGTATTTGTCTTTCTCTGACTTACCTGACTTAGTGTGATCATCTCCACTTGCGTCCATGTTGCGGCAAATTGCCTTATTTCCTTCTCTTTAATGGCTGAGTAGTATTCCATTGTATGCATGTCCCACACCTTCTTTATCCGTTCTTCTGTCGATGGGCATTTAGCTTGTCTCCATGTCTTGGCTGTTCGGATGCTGTGTCCTTTGGATAGATACTCATCACTCTTTGAGCAGTCCCTTGCTTTCTGCAACGGTGCTCTCCAGGCTTATCTTATACCATCTCTGCCCCAGCTCTGGGATCGGCTGTTTCTGCAAAGGTTGTACTTACTGCTAGTAGAAGATGGTACTTATCTTTATAATATGTGTAAACGAGAACCTAATACATATATGCTCTCCTTGTTGCCTACCTGGTTGTGATGTCTGTCTGCCCATCATTTAATAACTGGATTCTCATAGTTCAGTAGCATTCTGAGTAAAGTCAGCGTGCAAATTGCCAAAGAGATAATAAATTGCCAGATGCATTAATTTGATAACTTTCAATATGCATGCTAGATTATTTAAATACGTGACACTCAATTTAGAACAAAAAAGAGGTTTGAGTGAAAACGTCATTCAAAAAATGATGTTTTTCGAATGACAAGCCTGTGTCTAGTAATAAAATATATGAAAGACATTCCATAAAAGCAGGAGTGTGATAAGTAAGTCTGGCATCTCTGTCAAGTTTTGGAAGCTCTAGGAAAATACAGCAGCAAAGATAAATAAAAGCTGAGGACATGTGGAGAAATACAGCAAAACCATTATCATTTGTGGCAGAAAATGAAGAAGAACTAAAGAGCCTCTTGATGAAAGTGAAAGAGGAGAGAGAAAAAATTGGCTTAAAACTCAACATTCAGATAACTAAGATCATGGCATCTGGTCCCATCACTTCATGGCAAATAGATGGGGAAACATTGGCAGACTTTATTTTTTGGGGGGCTCCAAAAGTCACTGCAGATGGTGATTGCAGCCATGAAATTAAAAGACACTTGCTCCTTGGAAGAAAAGTTATTACTGATCTAGACAGCATATTAAAAAGCAGAGACATTACTTTACCAACAAAGGTCCGTCTAGTCAAGGCTATGGTTTTTCCAGTAGCCATGTATGGATGTGAGAGCTGGACTATAAAGAAAGCTGAGTGCCATAGAATTGATGCTTTTGAACTGTGGTGTTGGAGAAGACTCTTGAGAGTCCCTTGGACTGCAAGGAGATCCAACCAGTCCATCCTAAAGAAAATCAGTCCTGAATATTCATTGGAAGGACTGATGCTGAAGCTGCAATACTTTGGCCACCTGATGTGAAGAGCTGACTCATTGTAAAAGACCCTGATGCTGGGAAAGTTTGAAGGCGGGAGGAGGAGGGGATGACAGAGGATGAGATGGTTGGATGGCATCACCGACTCGATGGACATGAGTTTGAGTAAACTCCAGGAGTTGGTGATGGACAGCGAGGCCTGGCGCACTGCAGTGTGTGGGGTCACAAAGAGTCAGACATGACTGAGGGAAATGAACTGAACTGATTACCATTTGTAAGTTGTCTCTAGCATGCATATATGCTAAACAGTTGAAGAACCAGTGAATGGTTCTGTTCCTAAAAACCCAAGATAATCAACTGAAAGAGTATTATGAGAAGTTAAAGAATTCATTAGAAATGCTTTAATGCTATATGAAAATTAACAGTGCTTTTATATCAGCAGTGGGACAATACATTCACTGTAGCAAAAAAAGATCTACAGCCTCTTAAAAATATTCAGGACACATGCAATAATGACATGTTAAACTTTTGAGATGAGATTACACACTCTGTCATGTGTAGTTAAATTAAGGCACACATTTTACAGTCTCCGACCACATGCTAAAATTTTTGTTTTCAGAGTGTGACAAATGGATGATAGCATTCATCTGGCAGAATAAATGCTCAATAACAGCTAAGGAAAGATAAGTATTTTTTATGTTTTATTTTTTTATAGGGAGAGCCACTTTATTTTTTACTTACATTTCTGGCCGTATTCCTCCAACTGTATTCTTTCTCAACATTGCTTTGGTTATTTGGGATCTTTTGTGTTTCCATACAAATTAAAAAAAATTTTTTTTTTTGTTCTAGTGCTGTCAAAACTGCCATAGGGAATTCAATAGGGATTACATTGAATCTGTACATTGCTGTGGATAGTATAGTGATTTTGCCAATTTGATTCTTCCAATTCAAGAGCATGATATATCTTTCCATCTGTTTGTGTTGTCTTTGATTTCTTTCATCAGCACCATCAAGTTTCAGAGTACAGGTATTTTGCCTCCTTATGTAGGATTATTGCTAGATATTTTATTCTTTTTGATATGGTCCATAGGAATGCTTCCTTAATTACTTTTTCTAAGTTTTCGTTGTTAGTGTATAGAAAAGGAGCATATTTCTGTGTTTTAATTTTGTTTCCTGCAACTGTACCAAATTCATTGGTGATCTCTAATAGTTTTCTGGTGGCGTCGCTAGGATTTTCTTTGTATAGTATCATGTCATCTGCAACAGTGATCGTTTTATTTCTGCTTTTCTAATTTGGAGTCCTTTTTTATTGATTTGTTTCTCTAACTGTTGTGGCTAGGACTTCCAAAACTATGTTGAGTAATATTAGTGACAGTGGACATCCTTATCTTGTTCCTGATTTTAGACAAAAATGCTTTCAGTTTTGCAGGGATTTTGCAAGGATCATCGAGTATGACGTCAGCTGTGGGTTTGTCATTCTTTGTTGTTATGCAGTCGCTAAGTCATGTCCAACTCTCTGTGACGCCATGGGCTGCAGCACACCAGGCTTCCCTGTACTTTACTACCTCTCAGAGTTTGCGGAAACTCATGTCCATTGAATCAGTGATGCCATCCGACCATCTCATCCTATCACCCATTTCTCCTTCTGCCTTCAGTCTTACCCAGAAAAAGTGAAAGTGTTAGTCACTCAGTTGTGCCTGACTCTGCGACCCCATGGACTGTAGCCCACCAGGCTCCTCTCTCCATGGAGTTCTCCAGGCAAGAATACTGGAGTGGGTTGCCATTTCCTTCTCCAGGGGATCTTCCTAAACTCATAGATCAAACTCAGGTCTCCTGCATTGCAGGCAGATTCTTCACTGTCTGAGCCAGCAGGGTATCCCTATCTTTGCCAGCACCAGGACCTTTTCCAATGAGTTGGCTCTGCACATCAAGTGGCCAAAGGACTGGAGTTTCAACTGCAGCATCAGTTGAAACTGATACAGTTCTTCCAATGAACATTCAGGCTTGATTTCCTTTAAGATTGACTGGTTTGATCTCCTTGCAGTCCAAGGGACTCTCAAGAGTCTTCTCCAAGACCACAGTTCAAAACTATCAGTCCTTTGGTGTTCTTCCTTCTTTATGGGTTTATCATGCATGGCTTTTATTATGTTGAGGTAGATTTCCTTTCCGGAGGAACTTTTATCATAAACTTTCTGGAGAATTTTATCATAAGTGCATGTTTAATTTTATCAAAAGGCTTTTCTGCTTTTATTGAGATGATCATATAATTTTTATTCTTCAGTTTGTTAATGTGTATCATGCTGATTGGTGAATACTGAAAAAAATCCTTGCATCCCTGGGATAAATCCCACTTGATATTTGTGTAAGATCCTTTTAATGTATTGTTGGATTCAGTTTGCTGGGTTTTTTTTTTTTTTTTTTTTTGAGGACTTTTTTTTCTATTCGTAATTGTTATTGGCCTGTGTTTTTTTTTTTTTTTTTCTTTTCCTGTGTGATAGTTTTATCTGATCTTGGTATCAATGTGATGGCGGCCTCAAGGAATAAGTATGGAAGTATTTTTTCCTCTGCAATTTTCTGGAATAATTTCACAAGGATAGCTGTTAACTCATCTGTAGGTGTTTGATAAGACTTCACCTGTGAAGCCATCTGGTCCTGGACTTATGTTTGTTGGGAGTATTTAAATTACAGATTCAGTTTCAGTTCTTGTAACTGGTCAGTTCATACCTTCTGTGTTTTCCTGGTTCAATCTTGGATTATACCTTTCTAAGAATTTGTCCATTTCTTCTCAGTGTCCATTTTATTGACATACAGTTCCTTGTAGTCATCTCTTATGGGCCTTTGTATTTCTGTGGCATCAGAAATAATTTTCACTTCTAATTTCATTGATTAGGGCCCTTTCCCTTTTTTTCTTTATAAATCTGGCTGATGGTTTATCAAGTGTATAATTTTTTTTCTTGTTTTCTGAGGGTAAGCTTGTCTTAATACAAACTTCCGTCTTGGAATTGCTTTTGCGGCAAACCATAGGTTTCGGCCTGAGGCTCATACAGTATAGAAAGAGGTAAATACTGATCAAAAGGCTTTTGATCAAATAAAAAATATTTTTTATTACTGGCTTTTTATAAAGAATAAATTTGAGGTTTGCCCAGGAGTAATGCTGTGAAAAAGAATCTCTTCCTCCCCTGACGCCAGAGTTGTACGTTTCCATCGTCACCGGTAGTCCACTGTGTCGAATTCAGCAGAGATCCAGTTAAAATACGAATGGGGAAGCCCCGGAAGTGACGTATAGGAATGGGAAGCCCCGGAAGTGACGCATACACAAATGGGGTCCCGGAAGTGACGTCACAGAGACAGGCCAGCCGTGAGTGCTGGTTCTCCCATCCAGGTACTCACCAGGCCCGAGCCTGCTTAGCTTCTGAAGTCAGACGAGATGGGGCGCGTTCAGCGTGGTATGGCCGCAGACAGGAGCCGGTTCTGTGGAGGGACGGACTCAGCAAACGAAGAGTTGAAGAGTCACAAGAGAACAAAATACAAAGTCAAGGTTCTAGTCTTCATCCTCAAGTGATAACTTGTGGGGGGGAAACCCAAGTTGTCTTAGAGTAAAGCTTTGGGTCCTTGCATGCCTTCACCTTTGCATTTTGCATTGGGGTGCAGCCGATGCATAATGTTGGGATAGTTTCAGGTGAGCCAGTGAAGCGTCTCAGTCATACCTACACATGTAATCCATTTTCCCCCAAACTCCCCTCCCATATAGTCCTTGCCTTTCTAATTGCAATCCGCTCCTGGGTGTCACCCTGTTGCAGGAAGGGGGACCCCTTCGAGGGCTTGAGAGGGGGCTCACGTGTGACACTGGGAAATGAATTGTTCCAGGAGACGCCTGTGCTGACCAAGCAAGAGACTTGATTGGGAAGGCCTCCACCCCCCGCCCCGACCCCGGGAGGAGGGCAGGAGGATGAGAGAATCCAGGAGGACTGCTGTGCCACTTGGTTCACAGTCTTAGGTTTTCTGGTGACGGGATTCGTTCGCTGGTTGTCTTCGGCCAGTCATTCTGACTCAGGGTCCTTCCTGGGGGCGCCCGCATCATCCAGCCGAGGTGGATGCCAGTGTAGCCAGTTAGACATGTGTGGCATCCTTTGTCTCTGTGATGTTACATCCAGGGGCTTTCCCATTCATAGTTTAGCTGACTATGCCACAAAGCTATGGGGCTTCACTAGTAGCTCAGCTGGTAAAGAATCCGCCTGCAATGCAGAAGGACCTCAGTTCAATTCCTGGGTCAGGAAGATCTGCTGGTGAAGGGATAGGCTATCCACTCCAGGATTCTTGGGCTTCCCCTGTGGTTCAGCTGGTAAAGAATCCATTTGCAATGCAGGAGACCTGGGTTCGATCCCTGGGTTGGGAAGATCCCCTGGAGAATGGAAAGGCTGCCCACTCCTGTATTTGGACTGGAGAATTTCATGGACTCTATAGCCCATGGAGTTGCAAAGAGTTGGACTGAGCCACTTTCATTTCACTCACCCCAATTCTGGGAAGTGAGTAGGACCCATGGCCAGACATCTCCTCTCTCCTTTTGATCTTTCATGAATTCTTCCAGTTGGTGGTAGTTTCTTGGTTCTGCCTTCTGTACTAGGACCTACTGTGGTAAGATGACTCGTGTGGGTCATTATTATCTTGCCTGGCCAGGGAGGGTGGTTTCAGTCAGTGGCTCCCCTGACAGAAATGAGATTATTTCTTTTTAATGGCTGAGTAATATTCCACTGTATATGTACTACATCTCCTTACTATGTATAGGTGATGTCATATGATATTTGTCTTTCTGACTTATTTCACTCAGTGTGATAATCTCTAGGTCCATCCACATCACGGCAAATGTCATTATTTTGTTCTTTTTTATGGCTGTGTGATATCCCATTGTATATATGTACCGCATCTTCTTTATCTATTCCCCTGTTGATGGATATTTAGGTTGCTTCCATGTCTTACCTATTGTAGATAATGCTGCTGTACATTGGGGAAAAGGAAAGTGAAAGTCACGCAGTCGTGTCCGACTCTTTGTGGCCACATGGACTATACAGTCCATGGAATTCTTCAGGCAAGAATAGTGGAGTGGATAGACTTTCCCTTCTCCAGGGGATCTTTCCAACCCGGGGATCGAACCCTGGTCTGTCTCTTTCTCTCTCTCTCTCTCTCCCTCCCTCCCTCCCTCCCTCCCTTCCTTCCTTCAACCATTTTTTAAAAGTCTTTATTGAATTTGTTACCATGGTGCATCTGTTTTATGTTTTCGGTTTTTTGGCCATGAGTCATACAAGACCTTAGGCCCCCAGCCAGGGATTGAACCTGAAATTCCAGCATTGAAAGGGGAAGTATTAACCACCAGACCACCAAGGCAGCCCTGAGAAGGAGCTGCTTTACAGAGACAAGCTCTCACTGAAGGCAGGCGTGGGCTAGCAAAAAGCAGAACTGTTGAGAAGAGAAAGTGAACTGGCTGTTGGGTTCCCTTTCAGAATAACAGACAAAGCATCTAGGACTTGAACAGCGATGTAAAAAAATGTTGAGTCTGCCAGGCTAACTCTGTTGTTCAGTCACTCAGTCATGTCTGACTCTTTGCGGCCCCTTGGACTGCGGCACGCCAGGCTTCCCTGTCCTTCACCATCTCCTGGAGCTTGCTCAAACTCATGTCCGTTGAGTCGGTGGTGCCATCCAACCATCTCATCCTCTGTCATCCCCTTCTCCTTTTGCCTTCAGTCTTTCCCAGCATCAGTGTCTTTCTAGTGAGTCGGTGCTTGGCATCAGCTGGCTAAACTATTGGAGCTTCAGCTTTAGCATCAGTCCTTCCAATGAATGTTCAGGGTTAATTTCCCTTAGGATTGATTAATTTCATCTCCTTGCAGTCCAAGGGACTCTCAAGAGTCTTTTCCAGCACCACAATTGAAAAGCATCCATTCTTCAGTGCTCAACCTTCTTTATGATCCAATTCTCATATCCGTACATGACTATGGGAAAAACCATAGCTTTGACTCTACAGACCTTTGTTGGCGGAGTGATGTCTCTGCTTTTTAATACGCTGTCTTGGTTTGTCATAGCTTTCCTTCCAAGGAGTAAGGCTAGCTGAGATCATTTACTTCAACTATTTGTGAAACCAATAAATTGCTTTGTACCACAAGTAAAGAGCTTAAAATGAGACCTGCAAAGAGCATACAGACTCTGATGGTGAGAAAGTAGAAACGGGAGAGTGGAAGGTCATGGCCTGAAGGTGCTGTAGTGTCAGAGCTGCCCTGGATGTGGCTAGGTGGAATGATGCATTAAGAGAAATGAGTTGAGGAAGTCTTTAAAAAAAAAATGTACACATGTACATCCATGGCTGAGTCATGTCAATGTCTGACAAAAATCACTACAATATTGTAAAGTAATTAGCCTCAAATTAGAATAAATTAATTAATTAAAAAGAAATTTTTACAACTTGTATTGGTTTCCGCCATGTGCATCCAACTTGCTTCATTCGTGTCCCAGCCTTCTTTTTACAGACTCGGTAGGATCCACCCTTCCTTAAACATTGTATTTACCCCCTTACCTTTGTTCATGAGCAAAGAGCTTACCTGCGTGCTAGGTCGCTAAGTCACATCTGACTCTCCTGGAGCCCATGGACTGTAGCCCACCAGGCTCCTCTCTCCATAGGATTCTCCAGGCAAGAATCCTGGAGTGGGTTGCCATGCCCTTCTCCAGAGGATCTTCTCTACTCAGGGATCGAACCTGTGTCTCTTGTGTCTTCTGCATTGTCAGGCATGTTTTTTACCACTTGTGCCAGCTAGGAAGCTTTTTTTAAAAAAAATAAATAATTTTTAATTGGGGGATAATTGCTTTCCAATAATATTGTGTTGGTTTCTGGCATGCATCAGCATGAATCAGTCATAGGTACACATATATCCCCTCCCTCTAGAACATTGGGTCATCTCAGATCATCTTGCCAACCCTTATGCTTTCTCACTCATTCTTTCCAGTCGGAAAAAGGATTTACAACTGGATTCTGTTGGCTGATGACCCCCAAGCTCTATCTCTTGTCCAGACATTCCATTGTCTTGACTCCTAGGCCCATGGATCCAACCACCTACTGAATGCCTCAACATGCTGGTTTCTGAGGCACCTTCAAACTTCTTTATTCCCACCATCACTTTGAAACCCTCAGTTATGTTTTTCTGTTTCAAGTGGCTCCTGCCTCCCATCCAGATGTAGGGTTAAGCATGAAAGAAAGAAAGAAAGTGAAAGTTGTTCAGTTGTGTCCGACTCTTTGCGACCCCATGGACTATATGGTCCATGGGATTCTCTAGGCCAGAATACTGCAGTGGGTAACCTTTCCCTTCTTTAGGGGATCTTCCCAACCCAGGGATCAAGCCCAGGTCTCCCTCATTGCCGGCAGATTCTTTACCAGCTGACCCACCAGCGAAGCCCAGGAATACTGGAGTGGGTAGCCCATCCCTTCTCCAGGGGATCTTCCTGACCCAGGAATCGAACCTGGGTCTCCTGCATTGCAGGTGGATTCTTTACCAACTGAGCTATAAGGGAAGCGTATATAGGTTTTAATTTTACTTATTGTGCCTCATCTTTTGATGTTTTCACATTATTCTTTCAATTGCTGAGTTATACCACGTACTTTCCTTTTGATGGTGCATATCTCCATTAAGTGTGTGCATGCTTAAGTTGCTCAGTGGTGTCCAGCTCTTTGCAATGCTATGGACTATAGCCCACCAGACTCTGCTATCTGTGGGATTCTTCAGGCAAGAATACTGGAGTGGGTTGCCATGCCCTTCTCCAATCTCCATCAAGACTTAATTCTATTAATAACCAACAAATACCTCCACGGAGTGACCTTATTAACTTCCTATTACCTAATTTAAATATTTTTAGATCCCATATTCTCAGTTACTGATGATATCCTCTGTATTTTCCGGATCATATTTACCATATTCCAGAGAACACTGTATCCTTTACCACCATGTGTTTCTAGAGTTTAATTTTAATCCTGCCCATTTCTAATAGCTAAAGACAATGTGAGATATTTATGCATCTGTCCTTTTTCATTTTGCTAGATTCCTTAATATAAAAAACAGTTCTGTACCTGAAAAATACCACTGTTTCTCCTTTGATACCTGATTCATTTGTATCGCATTCTTCTAAGTAGCCATATTTCATTGATATAATCAATACAGCGAAAGCTTATTAATTAAACTGATTCAATTTCTATAGGCATTTCGATATTGATTACACGCCTAATGAATTTTCTGTTTAATTCAAATCAGTCTGACATATCTGATTTTCTTAAATGCTTCTAAGCACTGTGTGAAGCACAATACACAGAGAATATTAAACTTATTGAAAATTGGATTGGCTCACTTAGGCTGATCAGACCAAAAGTGCTAATAAATTTAACTGTGTTTCTCTACGGTCTATATTCTTTTTCATTCCTGTGTGCTGTGCATAGTTGCTCAGGCGTGTCTGATGACTCTTTAGGACCCCATAGCCTGTAGCCCGCCAGCCTCATCTGTCCATGGGATTCTCTAGGCAAGAATACTGGAGTGGGTTGCCATGCCCTCCTCCAGGGGGTCTTCCCAACTCAAACCCAGGCCTCCCACATTGCAGGCAGATTCTTTACCAACCGAGCTACCAGGAAGGCTTTTCCCTCTTACTCATTTAAAAAAATTGTATACATACAATTTTTTAGGTATTTATATGTTCATTTAGGTATTTGGCTGTGCCGGGTCCTAATTGTGACAAGTGAACTCTTAGTTGCAGTATGTAGGATCTAGTTCCCTGACCAGGGATCAAACCCCAGACCCCTTGCATTGGGAGCACAGAGTGTCAGCCAGTGGGCCACGTGGGAAATCCCCCCTCTTCCTCCTTTTTAGGGCTGTCTTGGGTTTCATCCATTTTACCTACTGTATACATGTCCAATGTTCTGATGGTCCCACACACCGTAAAGATGAGGTGCATTTGAGCTGCCCACAGTTGAAGGATTTGGTTCACTAACCAGAGTATTTATTGCTGATCTAGGTCATGAGGATTGTTTGCACCTTCCAAGATGATTTTTCCCAAGTTGATGACTCAACAAGAGAGGTCCTGCTTTTACAGCGCTCTGCTGTCCTTGACATAAGTGTCCAAAATCACTGCTTCCGACAGCTGGCCAGTGTTATTTTCTGGTAACCCTAGCTTTTCTCCCAAGCTGTCACCTGATCTGGACACCTCAGCTTCTTCATATAACATAGGTCATTATAAGCTTCATTCAGTACCATGTGCATTCGTCACACAGGCCAGAGTTGCCTTCTCTGCCGTCGTTGGTCCTGAGGGCGCCTTTGTCACGTCCAGTCACAAGAGAGAGTCCAGGTCAGTGCAGCTCTTGGAAATTCCTACCGCACTTGCCCATCTGCCATTTAGTCTCGGGTACTGAGTTCTGTCTCCCCTCTGACGCAGGTCCATCTAGTCAACAAACATCCATCTGGTCAAGGCTGTGGTTTTTCCAGTGGTCATGTATGGATGTGAGCGTTAGACCATAAAGAAAGCTGAGTGTTGAAGAATGGATGCTTTTGAACTGTGGGGTTGGAGAAGACTCTTTGAGAGTCCCTTGGACTGCAAGGAGACCCAGCCTGTCCATCCTAAAGGCAATCAGTCCTGAATATTCATTGGAAGGACTGATGCTGAAGCTGAAACTCCACTCCTTTGGCCACCTGATGCGAACAGCTGACTCATTTGAAAAGACCCTGATGATGGGAAAGATTGAAGGTGGGAGGAGAAGGGGATGACACAGGATGAGATGGTTGGATGGCATCACCAACTCGATGGACATGAGCTTGAGTAAGCTCCGGGAGTTGCTGATGGACAGGGAGGCCTGGCGTGATGCCGTCCATGGGGTCACAGAGTCTCGGACACGACTGAGTGACTGAACTGAACTGATTGAGTTCTGTGACTGTTGACCATTATGATGATAAGACTGTTGTCAGTGTTTGGTTCTGCCGACTAGTATATGCCTGTGATTATCCCTCACGTGTACAAACTGAACACGTGTCCCACACCGTTTTAACTCAAAGTACCGCCAGTTCTGTCCCCAGGAATCTGTCCAAATTTTTGGATGGTGGCTAGAAAAATAAAATTATGAAGTTGCATTTTGATTGCCATCTGCCTAGCTCAAGAAATAGTAGCTGAATACCCTCACAGAAGACCACCAGCCGTGACAGGAGAATCAGATTGGTCCATGGGAAATAAAAACAGGTTCCGTACAAGCCATAAATACAGATAGACAGATGGAAAGTTTAGCAGAGTGCAAAAATGCTCCTCACCTACTATTTTAGCTCCCATTATCTTGTCCTTCCCGAATAATATACAAGCCTGTAGAAGGCTGTTTATGGCAGAACAGGCATGGAAAAAGGGGAAGAGACAAACTTTTATTTATGGCTTTTGAAAATGTAAAAATACTGAATACAGAATGATACCAAGTAGAAGTAATGGCAGGGTACTGAATTACTGCATGTAGATAATTCACGTGATTGGATGGCATCACCAACTCAATGGACATGAGTTTCAGCAAAGTCCGGGAGACAGTGAAGGACAGGGAAGCCTGGTGTGCTACAGTCCACGGGGTCACAAAGAATTGGACACAACCGAACAACTGAACAACTATCCTTAGTTTCGTACCGGTAATGCCTTTTGATTGTGATGGTGTTTTCATAAATGTGGTATTTTCATGCTCCTGATGGATTTGCTAATTTCAAGCCTGGTCCACATTCTGTTTCCTTTTACCTTTTCTAACACCAGATAATCTGTGACAACGTTCACAAAAATATTACGTTTCTGAAATTTTGCAGAGAAAAAGTCGTTTATTTTTACATTCCCCTTTTACATGCAAAATCACTTCCAAACTTTTATAATGTGGGCTGAAGTATTTCCCCCTCAGCGTTGTTTGGAAGATAAGAGAAGTTTCTGACCCTGTCAACACGTCACACGTTAGTTTCAGGTGAGTTTAGTTTCTCCACACAAGCCAGAAGACTTATTAAGAATAAAACAAAACATACAAGAAAACCTCTAAAACCATTAAGCCACAAATTTTGCAATGGGTAGCTGCCTTCTACAGCATGGATTCTGAGTGTTTTAGAACCTTCACATCTCTGGCACCAAAGCTTACTTGAAAATGTGTGTGGTATTTTCATTGAAAATGGTATAGGCACATAGTAAAAAATGTGTATGTACATTTAAAAACAGAGGAAAAATTATTCAAGTCATCCCCCATATCCATATATTAAGAATAGTCATTACTATCCATTTGGCATCTGATTGTTTCTTTGAGAGTAGAAATACAGATGCAAAAAGTACATCATTTTTTTTTAAGTACAAAAAGAGAGATGGTTCATAATTTCTATTAGAATATTCCCCATTCAGTAGAAATAATTCTTTAAGTGTTTTTTTTTAATTGAAGATAGTTAATTTACAGGGTTGGGTTAATTTCTCTTGTACAGGAAAATGATTCACTTATATATCTACATATTTTCTGTATTATTTTCCTTTATACTTTATCACAGGATATTGATTATAGTTCTCTGTGTTACACAGCTAGACCTTCTTATTTATCTGTTCTATGCATAATAGTTTGCATATGCTAACCCCAAATTCCCAATTCATCAGTCCCCTCCCCCTCCTCCTTGGCAACCACCAATCTGTTCTCCATGAGTCCATTTTCATTTCGTAGATATAAGTTCATTTGGGTCATATTTTAGATTCCACATATAAGTGATAATCATGTGATATCCTTCTATTTCTGACTGACTTCATTTAGTATGATAATCTCTGGGTCCATCCATGTGGATACAGAATGACATGGTTTCATTCTTTTTCTAGGCTCAGGAATATTCCATTGTGATATACATACCACATCTTCTTTATCCATTCATTTGCTGGTGGGCATTTAGGTTATTTCCATATCTTGGCTATTGGGAATAGTGCTGCTACGAACCTTGGGGGACATGTATCTTTTCACATTATGGTTTTCTCTGGGTCTGTGCCCAGGGGTGGGATTGCAAGATCATAAAATAGTTCTAGTTTTAGTTTTTTTTCTGAGAAACTGCTATCCTGTTTTCCAAAGTGACTGCACCAACTTACATTCCCACCAACATTGTAGGAGGGTTCCTTTTCTCTATACTCTTTCCAGCATTTATTATTTGTAGATTTTTTTTTTTTTTAATGATAGCCACTCTGACTGGTTTGAGGTACTACAACTGGTAGCTTGTTGTAGATTTGACGATTTGCATTTCCTTAATAAATAGCGGTACTGAGCACCTCTTCCTGTGCCTATTGGCCATCTCTTTGTCTCCTTTGAACAAATATCTATTTCAGTCTTGTAATGGCTCAGTCGGGAAAGAAACTGCCTGCAGTGCGGAAGACCTGGGTTCCATCCCTGGGTCAGGAAGATCCCCTGGAGGAGAGCATGGCAACATACTCCAGTATTCTTGCCTGGAGAATCCCCATGGGCAGAGGAGCCTGGTGGGCTGCAGTCCATGGGGTCACAAAGAGTCAGACACAACTGAGTGACTAAGCACATAGCACAACCATTTTTCAGTTGGGTTGTTTTGTTGTTGTTAAAGAAATAAGTCTTTTGAATTACTACCTTTACGTTGCCCTTGTTGAAGAACCTACTTGCTCATAGGATCATTTCCTACTGATGCTCCCTTAGATTGATCTCTTTGCAGCCATCTTTGAACACTGCAAGTATTTCCATAGGAGAAAGCACTTCAGGAAGGATTGCTGGCTCAAAGGGAATGCACAGTTGAAACTCTGAAAGATTCTAGGCAAACTCCCCTGCAGAGAAAGCTGTAATAAGACACACTCTTAAGAGCTTCTGAGAACATTTTTCTCCCCACCTTTATCAACAATGGACAGTATCAATCTTTTCAAATTTTGGTGATCAGGAAGGCAAAAAAAAAAAAAAAGGGAACCGTACCTTGTCTTGATGGGAGAACATATCAATCTTCAAGTGAGTTTGTTGGAGATCCACATTGTACACATTCAGAGACTCATAAGCCAGGGCTTCCCCACCTCCAGGCTCTGATGCCTGATGAACTGAGACAGAGCTGATGTTACAAAACCTATGCTCCAGGGTTTAAAAGGGGTGGGTACTGGGGGGAAGGCTTGACTGCCTCTTTGTTTTTCCTCCTTTCACATATGAGCGAGGTTTCTCCAAGGGGACCTCCAGGTAGGCATTTGGCGTGGCCCCGGGTTCAGACTGTCATTCCTTTTCTCTCTCTTAGAAGTTCACCCTGCCTGCAAAGAGAGGCTGACTCCTAGCTCCTCCTTCCGCGTCCAGGCACGCGAGGACCACCCCCTTCTGTTTCACTTTGTTGCCTGAAGGGAGTCACAAGGACCGTGGAGTTTTCACATGTCCAGTTTCAGCAGCTGTGTTGGTAACTTCCCCTGCTGGCTTCCGTTTTACCAGAGGTGGACTCTAAAGTTTAAATGGGGTGGGAGTGCTGGGGGAGTGGGGTGCATGGGAAGATTCTTCCAGGCTAAGTCATCTTCAGATGCTCAAGACATCCTGCAATTCAGAGATACAGACTTTATGCGGATCTCCTGTCTGCACTTTAGCATGTAGCTCTTGTTCTCTTAATTGCTGTCACCCCTGATCCTGAAAATGTGTGAGTCAAAAATTGTGCTTGTACACAAGTAATCTCATTTGTGAGATTTCACAGTATTGAATTTCTTTGTACCCCAAAGGTGGCCAGCTGGAGGAGAGTCTCCTATTGGGCTGGCCAAAAAGTTCATTTTGATTTTACTCTACCATCTTACGGATAAACTCCAAACAAAGTTCTTGTCCCACCCAATATATTGATTCAGATTGTGTAAATGTGACCAAAACTCATAAGCATGATGTGATATTTGAATTAATATTGCAAATTTCAGCTATATTGCTGTTAATAAATGGACTTCCCAGGTGGTGCTAGTGGTAAAGAGCCCGCCTGCCGATGCAGGAGACATTAAGAGACCCGGGTCCAATCCCTGGGTTGGGGAAGATCCCCTGGAGAAGGAAATGGCAACCCACTCCAGCATTTTTGCTTGGAAAATCCCACGCACAGAGGAGCCTGGTGGGCTACAGTCCATGGGGTCACAGAGAGCCAGACACAACTGAGCGACTAATGCATAAAAAGTGAATGAGATGATGCCACCTGCATCCACACAGATGTACCTGAAGGTGATCAAACCCACTATACGCCCCAATATAAAATTAGAATTCAGGTAATTAGTCATAAGCCCTTGGGTGTTCATCGTGGCCCTTTCGGCTGGGATCCACAACCCAGCAACATGACTTTCCCCAACCTCTGGTTTCCCAGGTAACCACAGCAGAGCATTAGGAAATGCTGCCTCTTGTGGCCACTTCCTGTAACACCAACTTAAAATCAGGCCTTCTGGACGCTTTGTATTCAAAAGGCCCACAGGCCTGTCAAAGACACCTGCCCTCAAGAAATGTCCTGGGGAAGGGTGCTGAGAAAGAATTCAACGTAGGGCCCATTTTCAGGCATTCCAGGTGGTGCCCGTGGTGAAGAATCTGCTTGCCAATACAGGAGTCACAGGTTTGATCCTTGGGTCGGGAAGATCCCCTGGAGGAGGAAATGGCAACCCTCTCCAGGATTCTTGCCTGGAGAATTCCAAGGAGAGAGGAGCCTGGAGGGCTACCATGGGGTCGCAAAGAGTCGGACACGACTGAGCAAGCGCATGCATGCATGCAAACTTAATTTGCGGTATATATCAAGAGAAATACGGCTTCCTTCAGGTATTGCCAAACAAATTCTGGATATGCTACTCCCTGCAAACTAAATATACTGAATCTCTAGGACATAGGCTGCCGTTGACTTGTTTTCTGTTTTTTTCAATTGCCAATAAAATTGGGACATTTATGTGGCACCTTGGCAAAATGTTTCTACCACCCAGAGTGGTCTTTAAGGCTCCCTCACCTCCTCCCTTCTACCCGAACTCCATCGGTCAGCTGCACCCAGCTCCATGTCTGCATCGTCTTTGTCCTCCTAAGCTGCCTTCTCTTTTGATTTTCTTTCTTTTTCTTTTTTTTGGCATGGGAGGAGAGTCTCCAAGTAGTGCTATGTCTCAAAACAGCATCTCATCACAGTGCTGGGTATTCATAATGGTTCTACAAGTCTCCCTCTGTCCTTTTTATATCTTTAATTACACTTAAGCATTTCAGGAATCCATTATGTATCGTAATCAAACATCATCTTGCCTTGTGCGTCTATTCCTGTTTCTTATCTTGACTTCTAAGATGACTGGTCTGTTTTTACCTGTTTTAACTGCATCCTCTCTGGTTTTCCTGGAAGAAGAGAGAGATCTCAGGGCCTTGGAGCCGGCCAAGTGGAGTGAGTTGCCCAGTTAACCGTAGTGATTTTCTGACAGAAAACAAGAGAGAAGATGGACACAGAAGCCCAGACTTTTATGGACAGACAAACTGAGATGCTAATCCTCTCTTAGCTGGTAAGACACTGATCTCCCCAAACAGAGTCTATTCGTCTCGTGAATATTAAGAGTTATTTTGAAGTTGTTATGAGGATAACAAAACAAGAAAGGGTAACAGCCCAACAGACTTGTTTAGTCTCTCAGTCGTGTCTGACTCTTTGCGACCCCATGGACTGTAGCCTGCCAGGCTCCTCTGTCCCTGGAATTTCCCAGGCAAGAATACTGGAGTGGGTTGCCATTTGCTCCTCCAGGGCACCTTCCCGACCCAGGGATGGAACCCGCGTCTCCTGCACGTGGGTTCTTTATTCCTGAGCCGCCTGGTAAGCCCCAACAGACTTGTTATCTTTCCCGTAAAAACAGTGAATTGTTCAGGCTCCTCTTCAGAGAGGGGGCACCAATGAGGGCAGACATGGCCTCCTTTGCCTTTCATCCTAAAGTGCATGTCAGTGCCTTTGTATGTTTTCCAATCATAAATGCCATCTGGACGTTGAGGGGCCAAAATGCTGATCAACATTTTTCTCTCTTGCAGAAATTAACTATCTATACAGACTTCACTGTTGAAGTCACCGTGACGTAAGGAGGATGGGAGAAGAATGGAACCTGAAAACAGGTTTAAAGTTCCTTGAAGTATAAGATGATTTGTAACGGCAAAGGTTTTTGTGACCTTGCAAAATTCTGACGCCTTTGTTTTGAGGTATATGCAAAGACAAAGTAAAGCAGGTATTGTCACAGAGACAAAGCGTCCTTACATACTTACAAATGAAGTGGGCTTGTCCAAATGTGACTTCAGGAGGGAGACCGCCCAGCTTATTAATGAATGTGTGTATGTATGTATTTTGTTGTTAGTGCTCAGTCGCTCCGTCGTATCCGACTCCCTGCGACTCCAAGGACTGCGGTACGCCAGGCCTCCCTGTCCATCACCAGCTCCCGGAGCTTGCTCAAACTCGAGTTTGACTCCATCGAGTCAGTGATGCCATCCGACCATCTCATCCTCTGTCATCCCCTTCTCCTCCCGCCCTCAGTCTTTCCCAGCATTATCTATGTATGTGTGTGTGTGCATGTAGTTCAGGAATCCATTATGTACCATAGTAAAACATCTTGCCTTGTGGGTCTATGAAACTGAAACTGAAGTCACTCGGACATGTCCAACTCTCTGCAACCGCGTGGTATGTAGCCCACCAGGTTCCTCCATCCGTGGGATTCTCCAGGCAAGAGTACTGGAGTGGGTTGCCATTTCCTTCTCCAGGGGATTGTCCTGACCCAGGGATTGAACCGTCTGAGACACCAGGGAATCCCTTGCGTGTCTATACCTATTTCAAATCTAGATTTCTAAAATGACTGCTATTTTTTACCTGTTTAACTCCAACCTCTCTAGGATTATATATATATGTACACACACACACACACACACACACACACACACACGGACAGCCTACTCAGCACAAGTATAAAGAATATCTCAAAGAGAAAAGGGAACATCATCTTTTTCCTATGTGGAAACTTTCTTACCAAAGTTAGAGACGAGAAAATTACATTTTCCTCCTAAAAGAAAAAAATTCTTGACTTTCTCAAGTGGAGATTCCATGTTATCATTTATTTCCTCCTGTGATATCTTAGGTGTGGGTTATGGTTAAGTCACTTCAGTTGTGTCTGACCCTTTGCGAGCCCAGGGACTGTAGCCCGCCAGGCTCCTCTGTCCATGGGATTCTCCAGGCAGGAATACTGGAGTGGGTTGCCATGCCCTCCTCCAGGGGATCTTCCTGACCCAAGGGTCGAATCTGGGTCTCCTGCATTACAGGCCTACTGTCTTAACTACCAGGGAAAGCCCCATTATTCCAACACCCACCGCTAAAACAGAGGCAAAGCCTGCACTCATATTTACTCAACACTGTTTTGAAGCTGAGCATTCCCTGCTACCAATAGTCTTTTCCTACAACACGCCAGAATGAATCAATGGAGTTGTTATGGTCATTTGTCAAAATCTCAGATCTAATTAATGATAATATTGTCCAGACATCGTGCTAACAGGAAATAAACCTGGAGCTTTATAATATTTTTAAATTGTATGAATAGTTTTGACAGGAACTAATTTTTTTTAAAAAACAAGAAGATGAGAGATAGAAACACACAGAGAGAGAAGGGGGTGCCCTGCCAAGCCCCACGTAAAATAATGAAATCATTGATTAAATGAGAAAATTCAATGATGCCTAGAGGAAGTCATTATCTAGGAGTATTTTTGCCAACTTGAGACGTGCGCTTCATTTGATTACTACTATAGGCTAAAAGAAAATAAGAGAGCAAGCGAAAAAATGAAGTTCTTACCCTGGCCTTTCAGTCTGACCGTGACACGGATGTGAGCAGGCAGTGTCAACGTGGGGAACACAGAAGACTTCCCATGGCGCTCTAGAACCTCCAGCTTGCAAAGGTGGAATCACGTTAGCTTTTACAAAAGGCACCAGGCTTCCCAGGGACTCTCAAGAGACTAGTCCCAGGTGGCGCTAGTGGTAAAGATCCCGCCTGCCAATGCAGGGGATGTAGGAGACGTGGGTTCTATCCCTGGGTCGGGAAAATCGTCTGGAGGAGAACGTGGCATCCCATTCCAGTGTTCTCGCCTGGAGAATCCCACGGACAGAGGAGCCTGGCAGGTTGCCGAGTCCACGGGGTCTCGAAGAGTTGGGCGAGACTGAGCGATTAAGCACACCGCACATGGATCAGAGTCCGGCTTCGGTGCGGACCAGAGTCAGGCTTTACTGAGGTCCACAGGCTGCAGTGTAGACCAGAGCCGTCTTTATGGGGGCACATAGCAGGTTTTACTCAGGACCCGTCAGGCGTTAGAAAAGCTCAGAGTCAGACAGTATTGAAGATTAGGTCAGACTACTGGGGATAATGGTTCAGATGTATGGTGGACCGATATCTAGCTATACGAGGACCAGAGTGAGGCTTTGGTGCGGGCCAGATGCAAGCTTTACTGAGGACTAGGGTCAGGACCGTGTGGGCCAGAGACAGGCTCTGCATACAGGACCAGAGTCACTCTTTAGGACAGACCAGAGTCAGGCTTCAGTGCGGACCTGACTCAGGCTTTATTTAGGACCAATGTCAGCCGTTAGGAGGCACCAGAGACAATTTCATTAGGGCAGGAGGGAGGCTTTTATGGATGTGAGAGTTGGACTATAAAGAAAACTGAGTGTTGAAGGATGGATGCTTGGGAACTGTGGTGTTGGAGAAGACTCTTGAGAGTCCCTTGGACTGCAAGGAGATCCAACCAGTCCATCCTAAAGGAAATCAGTCCTGAATATTCATTGGAAGGACTGATGCTGAAGCTGAAACTCCAATCCTTTGGCCACCTGATGTGAAGAACTGACTCACTGGAAAAGACCCTGATGCTGGGAAAGATTGAGGGCAGAAGAAGGGGACAACAGAAGATGAGATGGTCGGATGGCATCACCGACTCGATGGACAGTCAGTGTCCATCCAGAATTTGAGTAAGCTCCTGGAGTTGATGGACAGGGAAGCCTGGCCTGCTGCCGTCCATGGGGTCGCAAAGAGTCAGACACACCTGAGTGACTGAACTGAACTGAGGCTTTAGTGAGGACTGGAGTAAATTTTATAAAGACCAGTTGAAGGTGTAATGAGTACCCAGGCTATATTGCCTCAGAGTCAGGCTTTAGTATAGACTAACAATCGGGCTTTCGTGAGATAAGAGCAATGCTTTATCGAGGACCAGACTGAGGGTTTTGTGAGGACCAGATTCAGGATTTATTATGGATGAGAGTCGACCTTTAGTAGGACCAGAGTCAGGCTACAGTGAGGTCCAGAGTCAGACATTCACGACGACCAGATGGAAGCTGTTAGTGAGGACCAGAGCCGGTCTGCAGTGACGATCAGAGTCAGGACGCAGTGAGGGCCTCAGTCAGGCGTGAGTGTGGACCGAAGTGAGAGGGTAGTTCGGTCCGGAGAGATTTAGTAAGGAGGAGAATCGGGCTTAAGGCAGGTTCACTGAGGACCGGAGTCAGGCCTTCCTAAGGAGCACAGAAGGCTTTATGAGGACCAGAGTCAGGCCTCACTGAGGACCAGAGTCAGGCTTTGCCCAATCCGACACTCAATAAAGCCTCATTTGGACATTACTGAAGCTCGGATGTGGTCCCCAGTAAGGTCTGGCTGTGGTCCACAGTGAAGCCTGATGCTGGTCCTCAGTAAAGCCTGCTTCTGATCCTTAGTAAAGCCTGACTCTGGTCTTGAAAAAAGCCTCAGTCTGGTCCTCAGTGAGTATGACTGCAACCCACAGGCAAGCTGGACTGTGGTCCTCAGTAAAGCTTGAAAGCGAGATACACTCCAGTCTTCAATAAAGTCTGCACTGGACCTGAGAAAAAATCAGGTCCTGAGAAAAACTCAGGTCCTGAGCAAACCTTAACTTTGGTCCCCAGTAAGTTTGAGTCAGAAACTCAGCAAAGTTTGCTGTTAGTACTCAGTAAAATTGATTTTGGTCCTGTGTAGAGCCTGATTCTGGTCTGAAAGAGGCTGGATTGTAAGCCTAAGTGAACCCTGAATACAGTCTTCACTAAAGCATGATTCTGGTCCTTGGTAAAACCTGACACGTCCTTGGTAAAGCCTGACTGTGGTCTTTAGTAAAACCTGACTCTGGAACTGAGAAAGTGACTCTGGTACTGAGTAAGGCCTAACTCTGGACCTCAGTAAAGACTGACTGTGATCCTCAGTAAGGCCTGACCATGGTCCTCAGTAAAGCCTGACTCTGGACCTCAGTGAGGCCTGCCTCTGGTCCTCCGTGAGGCCTGACTCTGGTCCTCAGTAAGGGCCCACTCTGGTCCTCCGTGAGGCCTGACTCTAGTCCTCAGTGAGGCCTGACTCTGGTCCTCAGTGAGGCCTGACTCTGTACCTCAGTGAGGCCTGACTCTGGACCTCAGTAAGGGCTCACTCTGGACCTCAGTAAGGCCTGACCAAGGTTCTCAGTAAGGCCTGACTCTGATCCTCAGTGAGGCCTGACTCTGGTCCTCAGTAAGGGCTCACTCTGGTCCTCAGTAAGGACTCACTCTGATCCTCCATGCGGCCTGACTGATCCTCAGTGAGGCCTGACTCTGGACCTCAGTAAGGACTCACTCTGGTCCTCAGTGAGGCCTGACTCTGGTCCTCAGTAAGGCTTGACTCTGATCCTCCATGCAGCCTGACTATGGTCCTCAGTAAGGCCTGACTCTGGTCCTCAGTAAGGCCTGACTAAAAGCTCTGGCTGGTCCTCAATGCACGTGGAACATTCTTCAGGATAGATCACATATTTGGCCACAAATGAAGCCTTGGTAAATTTTTAAAATATTGGTACCGTTTGAAGCACATTTTCTTTCCACAGTGCTTTAAGATGAGATAGCTACCACAGGGAAAAAAACTATAAAAGCAGAGACACATGGAGCCTGTATAATACGCTTTTGAATAACCAAGGGGCCACTGCGAAATCAGAGAGGAAGAATAAAAATACCTGGAAGCAAATGACAAAACACAAGCACTCAGAACCTATGGGATTTATCAAGGTAGTACTAACATCGGAGTTTATATTTTTTATCTTTCTTAAAATCTTTTTTAAAATTCACAGAGTGAATGATCCAAGTCTTTACCCAATTCATCTGCACAAACAGCAGTTTTAAGAAAGTCTCTTAGCTGGAAGTAGGCTTGATTTGCTGAAACATTTGATACTGAAATATGTCAAGGACAAAATTTGAAAGCACTCATCAATTAAGATAAAATGTCAATGGAGGTATCACAGTCATGCATATGTATGAGGTGAATGACAACGCATCCAAATACATTTGAAATGTACTTACAAAGTGTATTCTGAAATGCAAAGATCCTGTTTGCCTTCCTAGCCTTTGACAGAATGAGTCCACAGAAATAAATGAAAATGTAGAGAATACGTACACAGTGATCAATAATCTTTGTTAATAGATAAAAATTAACTTGTCGGCCTTTGACGCAGAAAATATAGTTTCCGTTTTTGCAAGTGTATGTGCAGAGATTCATCAAAAGGCTGATGCATTAGGTGGTAAAGAATGTTATGGTCATTTTTTCAACTCATTTTTAGAAAGAAATAATTCTGAAAATATTCTTTGATCCGAACATGCACACACACACACTTTGATGACAATATAGTAATAACAAGTCTACCATCATCACATTCACCAGGAGCAAACCAAATCCCCCCCCCCCCCCCCCCCCGAAAACAGGAATTGAAATACCCTTAGAAGTCTTCCATGGAAAATACTTGAATGGGGTGGTAGGGACACCTTGCAGAGTGGGTAAGAGATGTGTTTCTTGTTACAAAGCAAAATCAGAGGCTGAAAATTTGAATTC
>CM035303.1:128595955-128625143 GCA_020226075.1 Hydropotes inermis
CAGGCTGCGTGACGCTCCTCTCCAGTTCCATCACTTTCTCTGCTGTCGAAGCGAGAATAAGCCAACACAAGGTGATTAAGGCAACAGGTACTATGAGGCTAATTCACATACACGTAGGCGGATTGGAAAATCCCATGGACGGAGGAGCCTGGTAAGCAACACAGTCCATGGGGTCACAAAGAGTTGGACACGACTGAGCGACTGCACTTGGGCGGATGGTATCTGTACGTACAAGCATAGGAAAACAGGAGCCTCCCTGGTGTTCTAGTGGTGAAGACTTCCCCTTCCAATGCAGGGGGCATGGCTTCTATCTCTGGTTGGGGACCTAAGATCCCACATGCCAGGTGGCCACACATACACACAATAGGAAACATCTTTGCAGACAGCAATCAAATGTCACACAGCCACTCTCTAATAACTGCTGGTCACTCCTTGTTCCTACATGTACAGTGTACTTTGGGTAGTAGAAAGATGCTATATATAATTTTTAAAAATTTCATAAAAACGAGAGAAATCTGAATAATTGTAAACCCGGGAAATCCATCTTTGAATCGATCAGGAAAACAGACAAGGCTCTGCAGAACTCAACGGGAAGGCCCCAAAAAAGGCAGAAGAGGGCGGCAACAAAATTAGGCATGAAAGTGTGACCAGGGCAGACCCAGAGATCAGATTCAAAGATTACAAGGCAATACGATACACACACCCCTATGGATAAACTGTGAAATTTTAGCAAAGTGGAGAATGTCCTTGAAAAATATAAATGACCAAAATTAACCAAAGGATTCTAGAGGAAGTGGGAAATCTGTGCAAAATTTTTTTCTCCATTTATTTTTATTAGTTGGAGGCTATTACTTTACAATATTTTAGTGGTTTTTGTCATACATTAACATGAATCAGCCATAGATTTACATGTGTTCCCCATCCCGATCCCCCCTCCCACATCCCTCTCTACCCGATCCCTCTGGGTCTTCCCAGTGCACCAGGCCCAAGCACTTGTCTCATGCATCCAGCCTGGGCTGGTGATCTCTTTCACCCTAGATAATATACATGTTTCAATGCTGTTCTCTCAAAACATCCCACCCTCACCTTCTCCCACAGAGTCCAAAAGTCAGCAACCTAGATGCCCATCGTCAGATGAATGGATAAGGAAGCTGTGGTACATATACAACATGAAATATTACTTAGCCATTAAAAAGAATTCATTTGAATCAGTTCTAATGAGATGGATGAAACTGGAGCCCATTATACAGAGTGAAGTAAGCCAGAAAGATAAAGACCATTACAGTATACTAACACATATATATGGAATTTAGAAAGATGGTAACGATAACCTTATAGGCAAAACAGAAAAAGAGACACAGATGTGCAAATTTTTTTAAAAAAAGGGGGGGTGGAGGGAAATAAAACCAAAAGGTGGGGGGGGGAGGGATAATGGCCAAGGCCCTGGGGTCACATAGATTTACTAATGAGGCTTTGAGTTCCTTCAAGTTCAAACAGTAAATAAAATCAGTCCCCTGACTACATGTAACAGACACACACAGAGGACAGGGGTATTCCACTATATTATCAGAGGTTTGCATATCTCTGATGGAAAAATCGGATCAATACAGAGGAGAAAGCAGAGTTCAAAGCAGTATATCAACTCTGGAAAAGAAAAAAAAAGTCATTTTTTATCTTCTTCAGAAAACTAAAGAGCAGAACAGCTACAAATGGAGCTATTCCCCTGGGAAGGGGAGACAGCATGCCAAGGAGCAATTGGAATCCCACCCCCACCCTGCTCTCAGTTACTCAGCAAAAACCTCAAGTCCCATTCAGCCCACGTGATTGTGTATTCTGCTCTCCAGCCGCAGGAAACCCACAGTGCGGCAGAATGGTCCATTGAAAGCCAGGGTCATTCCCCTCCGTGGGCTTTTCCCGTGCTCATTCACTTGCCTACATACCCAGAACCCTCCGTCATCACAACTGGTTTCACGCGACGGTCCTCTGGGGGCCTGGCGAGCGTACCAACGCTGGGATCTCACCATCGAAACATTCTCACAGGGAGTAGCCTGGAGTGTGGTCTGGGCATCCAGACTGTGGAATCGGGTATGCAAGTCTGAGAAGAGCTGGCTTAGAACTCACCCAGACATGGTGAGGAAGTGCAGATTCTGGCGTGTTGACGGGCTGGGAGGCTGTGTGCTAGCATGCTAAGTTGCTCAGTCCTGTCTGACTCTTTGCAACCCCAGGGACTGTAGCCCGCCAGGCTCCTCTGTCCATGGACATTCTCCAGGCAAGAAGACTGGAGTGGGGTGCCATGCCCTCCTCCAGGGGATCTTCCCCACCCAAGGATCGAACCTGTGTCTCGCTGGCAGGCGGCTTCTTTACCACTAGCTTCCCTGGTGGCTCAGATGGTAAAGCATCTGCCTGCAATGCAGGAGACCCAGGTTCGATCCCTGGGCCGGGAAGGTCTCCTGGAGAAGGATATGGCAACCCACTCCAGGATGGCAAAGAGTCGCACAGGACTGAGCGACTTCACTTTCTTTTCACCTGGGAAGCCAAAGAGGGTGGTGATAAGTAAATAACTCCCGGTTCCTACTGACGCTGCTGTTCTGCAGACCACGTTTCCGAATAGCAGGGGACTTGGAGATCCGACCTTGTCCTCTCTCCTGTGGGGTCCCATAGTGACATTCCTTCTCTCCAGCCTGGGTCTCAGTTCATGACAGTCATACCTCAGTGGAAAACACATGCTCTCAGTACAAACATTCCACAAGCTTCACCTGGCAATCTCCCCACTTACCAATACCAGTCTTCAAGCCTACACATCCACCCTTCCGTCCTGTAGCCGCACACCACCCAAAGAAATCCCCAGGTTGGACTTATTTGCCACCCCCACAATTATCCCCACTCTCTCAATCATTTTATCCATTGACATGGCTGAACTAAACCCTTCCAGGCAGGAGTAGGCTATGTCTCGTTACAAAGAATGAAATAATGCCATCTGCAGCAACATGGGTGGGCCTGGAGATTGTCCTACTGACTGAATTAAGTCAGATACAGAAAGAGAAGTATCATATGACACGCTTTACATATGGACTCTAAAAAGACATGATGATACAAATGACCTTCTCACAAAACAGACACTCCCAGACTTGAGAGAATGATCTCATGGTGGTGAGGGGGGAAGGATGGGAGGAAGGGATAGTACTGAGACGGAAACTCTGCTCAATACTCTGTAAAAACCTTATGGTTCCCAGGGGGGAAGGATGGGGAGAAGGGATAGTCAGGGAGTCTGGGATGGACAAGGACACACGGCTGGGTTTAACATGGAGAACCAGCAAGGGCCTGCTGGACAGCACAGGGAACGCTGCTCAGTGTTAAGAGCCATCCTGGATGGGAGGGGAGTTTGGGGGGAGAATGGATACATGTATATGTATTGCTGAGTTCCTTTGATGTTCACCTGAAACCATCACAACATTGTTAATTGGCTATACCCCAGTACAAAATGAAAAAGTTTAAAAGAAAATTAAATGGAAGTAGGCTATGTGTCTCCCAGCATTCCCCACCACCAAGGAGGGAAAGCATAAATCTCTATTTCCGTCTTCTCTTTCAGGGACTGCCCCCAAAGCTCCCTCCTGGCATTAAAACACCTCAGGAAAAATAAGATTCACTTTCTCGTCCTTCAGTTCTTCTTTTCCATTTTCCTCTTAAGGCAGGATTTCTTCACATCTCTGTACTGACAGTGGCCTTTTCTGGGTCCCCATTCACATTTGTGGTGCTGTTGGCAATGCAAAACTCAGTCTGCAACCAAAACTTAACACACACACAAGCATGGAAAAAAGTCCTTGCTTCTCTTGCATTCTTCTTAAGCTTTCTTCATCTTACTCAGTGTCAGCTGCACTCAGACCAAGACTCAGGACCTACCTGGATGCTCCAGTCGCCCATCCAAGGCATGGACGTGGGCTGCTGGCTCAGAAAGCTCTTCCCCAGAAAGCCACGTGGCTGCCTCTTCACTGCCTTCCCGGTTGTCTGAAACGTGACCTCCTCCATGGCCCGAAGATAGGCAGCCACGCTTTCCACCAAGTATGTCCCAGTCTTTTGAATTTAAGAAAACCGAAAGAGGTGTTAGAGAAATCAAGAACATCTTTTTAAATGGAGACACATTTTATGACATTCAGAAAAGTTACAGCCGTTATGGAGAAAAATATGGAGGTTCCTTAAAAACTAAAACAAAACAGAACAGAACAATCGTATAACCCAGAAATCCCACTATTGGGCAGATAGCCAGAGGAAATATTAATTCAAAGAGACACAGGCACCGCTATGTTCATTGGAGCACTACTTAGAATAGCTAAGACATGGAAACAATCTAAATGTCCACTGAAAGATGAATGGATAAAGAATCTGTGTTGTGTATATATATATATGCACACACACATACATATATACACACGTGTATACACACACACACACACACATATACACTACATCCTTGTAAAGACGAGACCAACTCCCATAATTTATGTTTTAAGATAACAGAATTAGCCAGAAGGTGTAATCCAGAGACTCAAGCAGGATACATCATCGTTATATAATCCTAAGGAATGTAGAGGAAAAAAGTAAAAAGTTTGTCCTTTCTTCCTCCTTGACTATTCCAGACCTCTCTCTCCTTGGGGACCCCTAGACTTCTTATCAAGCTGCCTAGGAAACGACTCTCTCAGGAGGAGAGTGGGATGAACTGGGAGAGGTTGTCACTGACACATAGACAATATTGATGCTATGAATGAAACGGATCACTCATTAGAACCTGATGTCTAGCACAGAGAGCTTTACTCAGTGCTCTGAGGTGACCTTAATGGGGAGGAAATCCAAAAAACGGGAGATATATGTACACGTGTAGCTGACTCACTCTGCTGGGTAGCAGAAACTAACACAGCATTGGAAAGCAACTATCCTCCAGTAAGATTTTCATTTTAAAAGATAAAATCTGTTGGAGTGATGCTTCTCAAATGAATGGTTCACTTTCCTTTCCTGTGTGGCTAGTGCTGCATGCAGTATGCATAGTGGTGCATAACCAGCCTGTGAGTTAATTCCCCGAAGGTCAAGTGTTATCTGTCAGCTATTTGTCCCCTAAGGTCAGTTAGATATCCGTCCCCTTTGTACAAGGTTTCCCTGGCGGCTCAGTGGTAAAGGACCCACCTGCCAATGCAGGAGACATGAGTTCGATCCCCGGGTCGTCGGGAAAGATGCCCCAGGAGGCGGGCGTGGCCAACCCCCTGCAGTATTCTTGCCTGGAGAAATCCCATGGACAGCGGATCCTCGCGGGGCTACGGTCCAAAGGAACGCAAAGAGTCAGACACAGCTGGGCGACTGAGCTCAAGCACATGAGTCTATAAAAATAAGTGGAGACTCTGTTTCCCTGGTCAGTGCGTTTAAGATGTGAACCAAAGAGGGGAAAGATGGAGCATTAACAGTTTGGCACCCACTGCTAAGACGAGACGGGCACGGAACTCCATGTAAACAAGCGTGTTTTTTTGTCACCACTCAACGTTCCCTTCCACCCATTAAAAAAAAAAATCAGACAGCTGTCACAATAACTCATACCAACTGGAAGAACTTTGCACGTAATTTCCCTGTAACGTTCAGAAACGATTTCTATCAGTCATATTCCATCTCTGTAATGAATAATTATATGGCGGAGACGGAGCAACTGTAAAGGCACCAGTGATGTCTCAGAAAAGGTATTCCGGGAAGTTCAGTCTCAGTGAACACGCACATCTTGTGGCATTTTGTTTGATTTCCATGAGAGAAACAATTTCATTCTGTGGAGAGACACAATTACTTCAACTGTGACCACCATCTCATTATAAGGGCATGATGTTTTAGCAGCAAATTGCATCTTTTGAGAATCGATTAAGGAGCTAATTTATTTCTGTGTTTGTAAAAACAGCCTTTGGTGAATGGTTTGTTAGTGTCTTTGCAGCATTTTTTCCCCCATGTTTTCTTTCTGGACGCTGCCTGGATAGAATTACATGTACAAGAAGAGTCACGACTCTCCTCCCCTTACACTATGTGGAGCCTGGTCATTTGGCCACTCACCTACTTATCAGATACGGACTTACTCTGTATTCACTGACTGCACTTCTGCTCAGAGCCTGCTACTGTGCTCCGCTGAACTTGGGAATACAGAGATGACAAAGGCTGCTGCTGTTTAGAGGCAAAGTCATGTCCGAGTCTTTTGCAACCCCTACGGACTGTAGCCCACCAGGCTCCTCTGTCTGTGGGATTTCCCAGGCAAGAATACTGGAGTGGGCTTCATCTTCCTGATCCAGGGATCAAACCCACGTCTCCTGCATGGCAGGTGGATTCTTTATACCACTGAGCCATCCAGGAAGCCCTTATGATGAAGGCTGTTACTGACTGGACAACAGCCTCTTGCATAGAATCAAACCTGTGTCCTCAGCAGCATTTGGATCCCCGTGTCATCCTGAACCACTGGGCTGATTCTCCCCAGACATGCTATACACCTTCCACTCCAGTATTTTCCTTCACAGTAACTCTTAGAATCCCTTTCACTTCTCTGTCATCTTGGCATTCCTGTATCTTTACCAGCTGTTGCTTCTCTTTGGGTCGGGCACAGTCTTCAGGACTGTCTTCAGAAAAGAGGTACATTTCGGAGATTTTCAGTATCTACAAATATTAGTATTTCACATTCAGAATTGATTAATAATTTTGCTCAGTACTGCACTATATCTGAGGCATAATTTTCCCAAAGGTTATTTTTTTTATTTTTTTAGTATTTATTAGCCTGTACTGGGTCTTAGTTGCGACATGTGAACTGTTAGTTAGAGCATGTGGGATCTAGTTCCTTGACTAGGGAAGGAACTCGGGACCTCTACATTGGGAAGGAGGAGGCTTAGCCACTGGGCCACCAAGGAAGTCCGCTCACATAGTTTTGGAAGGTGTTGCTGTATTGACTTGTAATCTCAAGCATTTCTGTTGCAAAATTCCAATATGATTATTGGTTATTTTTATTGTCAATGTGGCATTTCTTGACCTTGAAATAGTGAATTAGGCTAGGTCGTTCACTCAAAACTCTTGAGTTGTCCAGTTCTTTCCCCACCAGCTTCCAGTGCCCCCACTGAAGAGAGCCAGTATTCCTTTCTCAAGAAACTGACCAACCCATAGGGGGAAGAGCTTGAGATTCTGTGCGTGCTAGTACCCCCAGGGAAAGTTCATGGTCTCTCCTGAGTTACCCTATCGTAAAGTCCACTGGTGGCTGCTGTTCACCTGTTCAGTTGTGTCCAATTCTTTGCAACCCCATGAACTGCAGCATGCCAGGCTTCCTTGTCCTTCACTATCTCCAAGAGTTTGCTCAAACTCAACAAGTCAGTGATGCCATCCAACTATCTCATCCTCAGTAGTCCCCTTCTCCTCCCGCCTTCAATCTTTCCTAGCATCAGGGTCTTTTCTAATGAGTCAGTTCTTCACATCAGGTGGTCAAAGGATTGGAGTTTCAGCTTGAGCATCAGTCCTTCCAATGAATATTCAGGACTGATTTCCTTTAGGATGGACTGGTTGGATCTCCTTGCAGTCCAAGGGACTCTCAAGAGTCTTCTCCAGCACCAACAGGAGCTACCAGCTGACATTTTACTGTGTCACTCTCCAAATGAACTGGACTATTCAGAATGACCGAAGAGTTAGCTCAAGTTTTAACATGATGAATAAACCAAGGCAAACAAAAAGGAGATAAAAAAGGAACGATGAGGAAAGGGAGATGTACTCTCAGAGAAACATGTCTCTACTGTTTCTTCGATCTTCTAACGTTGGGTGCTCTGTGCATTAATTTTTAGTCTCTTTTACAAAAAAGTAAAAATATGACAGAAGTGAGTGAACATTAGGGATTTCCCTGTGGTGCTAGTTGTAAAAACTCACCTGCCAATGCAGAAGGTGTAAGAGACTCAGGTTTGATCTCTCAGTCTGGAAGATCCCCTAGAGGAGGAAATGGCAACCCACTGCAGCATTCTTGCCTGCAGAATCCCAAGGACGGAGGAGCCTGGAAGACTACAGTCCACGGGGTCGCAAAGAGTCAGACACGACTGAATTGACTTAGCATGCAAGTGAACATTATGGTCTGAAATATTAAAATTGCACATATGTGTGTTTATGGGCAACACTGAAGAAGGAATACTGACTAAAATAATATCAGCATAAAGATAAGATGCATTGAATTATCAAATGAGAATTCATTCTGAAATCTTCAGTTCAGTTCAGTCGCTCAGTCGTGTCCGACTCTTTGCGACCCCATGAATCGCAGCACGCCAGGCCTCCCTGTCCATCACAAACTCCCAGAGTTGACTCAAACTCATGTCTATTGAGTCGGTGATGCCATCCAGCCATCTCATCCTCTGTCGTCCCCTTCTCCTCCTGCCCCCAACCCCTCCCAGCATCAGGGTCTTTTCCAGTGAGTCAACTCTTTGCATCAGGTGGTGAAAGTATTGGAGTTTCACTGTCAAATTTCACTGACCATCTCACGCAGGCAAAGCAGGTCGTTAAGTCCTCTAGAGCCCTTTCTTGCTTCACTTGACACTCTGACCCAGGTGGGACACATGAGGGCTCTAAGCCACGTTTGTGAAAACAACCTTGATACAGGAGGGAGCAGCTATGTTCATCAGCCATCTCCACTTATACTGAGATAATTTACACCTCTGGCTTCCCTGGTGGCTGAGCGATAAATAATCCGCCTGCCAGTGCAGCAGATGGGTTGGATCCCTGGCTTAGGAAGATCCCTGGAGAAGGAAATGGCAACCGACTCCAGTATTCTTACGTGGGAAATCCCATGGACAGAGGAGCCTGGGGTGGGGTGGGGGCTACAGTCCATGGGGTCACAAAGAGTCCTACATGACTTAACTACTAAATAATAACAACAACAAAATTTACATCTCTTACGCAACATCTTCTGGGGAGCCGTGTCCCGAAACCCATAAACAGTATCAGGTAGACCAGTTACGTTCTGCTAAAGATCAATGGATAGGGACCCTCCCACAAGGAGCTAGTGTTTGCCAAGAGGTCTGACCTTGACAAGCTCACAGGGAGAAATACCCTGATCACCTTTCTTTCTGATTTTGAACCAGCAAAAAGAAGAAAAGGGATTCCCAGACTGCCACTAACCCTTCTTTACCTACTTGTGTTAAGATTTTGACTTTTTTTTAAACTACAGTATTTTAGTTTTATTTATTTTTAAGTGTGCAGACATCAAAAAATACAATGAGCCAAGATTCTAGTATTCAGATAACTTTAGGAAGATAGATGAGCTACTGTATTTTAAGACCAGAGAATTGATACTTTTGAACTGTGGTGTTGAAGATTCTTGAGTGTCCATTGGATGGCAAGGAGATCAAACCAGTCCATCCTAAAGGAAATCAACCCTGAATATTCACTGAAGGGACTGAGCTGAAGCTGAAGCTCCAATACTTTGGGTCCCTGATGAGAAGAGCCGACTCACTGGAAAAGACCCTGATGCTGGGAAAGATTGAAGTCAGGAGGAGAAGGGGGTGACAGAGGATGAGATGGTTGGATAGCATCACTGACTCAATGGACATGAGTTTGACCAAGTTCTGGGAGACAGTGAAGGACAGGGAAGCCTGGCATGCTGCAGTCCATGGGGTTGCAAAGAGTCAGATACGACTTAGCAACTCAACAACAGCAACAAATGGATGTCTCAGTAAGGAACAGACATTCTCTAATACAAAGAGATGGGACGTATTTGTGGATGTATCCTATTTCTTTATCTCCATCGTCAAAAATTCTAGAAACACCTACAATGCCTTCAAATGTCTTCATGTCGACACTGGTGAGGAAATCATTTGTTTCTATCTCTCTATGTATCTAGATCTATCTCTTTATCGATTCGTGAGCTGTGGCATGTGGATAGTTGATGGAAGTGTATGGGATCTAGTTCCCTGACCAGGGATCGAACCCCAGGGCCCCTGCATTGGGACCGCAGAGTCTTAACCACCGGACCACCGGGAGAGTTTCAGTTTCTCATTCTTTTTCCAAGCCATTTCACTTTTTAATAGTTACCATTTCTTTTCAGTTCTTCCCCTATACCTAGAGAATGGATTTGTCAAACCGTCCACTCTTGCTTTGGGCTATTATAGCTCCATAGCATTTGTGTCTGGCCCAACCAGATAAAACCCAGTACAGCAGTTTCAGGCACGGGGAAACACTCTTCTTGCAAACGGTACCTCTTCCTGCGGTCAGACTGAATATGGGGCCAGTGAATCACCAGACTTCTGACCCAGGAAAAGTTGTATAAATCAATGGTACCCTGTAAATAATATATGAGACTGGAGGCTCAATAAGTCTCACGGTGAGCTCTGGGAAGAGAAGGGCCCTGGGTCAGGCAGAGTGGAGATTAATGAGGCTGTGTATATTTCCTGCTCTGCGGGTAAATAACTCAATATTTGCCAAGGAAGCCATCGATGGGAAACAGTAGACCCTGCATTGATGTGCCGGCTGTTCTGAGACCACAGTCAATAGAAATTAATTAAGTGCTAAAATATCTATGATTAAATATGTCTGTAGGGAGAACTAGAAAAGTCACGAAAAAAGGAAACGTAAGAAAGAGGAAGCAAATTCTAAGAAGCAGTGGCAGAAACAATGATAGACGAAGTTATAAATGGTAGCTGAAAACGACAAAAAAGTGTGTGCACAGCCCATCCGAGGCATGGGAAGGAAAGCCACGGGTCCCTTAAGATTTTTCACATTCACATATCATCTGGTCAACATTTGTTGGGGCTTGTTCCTATGAGCAAGGGCCCTTGAGTCTTCAAGTAGGGGAGCGAGTTTGTTAAAGAGAAGTCCAAGGCTTCTAGGATGGGGGTCCTGGAAGAGCGGAGCAGTGATTATCCAGTGAGAGTGATGGAGGCGTGGCAAGAGGCTGGTGAACGGGGGTGAAGTTGTTCCTGTTTGGAAAGCTAAGAGCACGGGAGAAAGAGATTGTTGTAAACATATCGCGTGATGAGTGTCTGAGCGGAAGTCTATGTGGATTCGCTCAGAGGCCCCAACGTCAGCTTACAGGCACGAGCTAAGTGTTGGAGAATGCCACGTCCATCTGGGATGCACCAGGAATCTGAGAAGGATGAGATGGAAGTGCGTCACAGAAAAATGCAAGAGGTTCCCCTCTTGGGGAAGATGATGCTCCATTGAGATAGGAAACAGGAAGCTGGCCTGAGATGTGCGACAAGGCAGAGAACAGGAAGGAGTGAATGAAGACAGGAGCAGAGACATCTTGTTCAAAGTCTCGCCCTTCGGGGCAGCGGTTCCCAACTTAAAGGATCTCGTGTCTGATGGTCTGGGGTGGGGCTGAGCTCATAATAATCAAGTCAAGTGAACAACAAATTCAGCGTGCTCAAGTCATCTGAAACCACCCCCACCCTACTCCTGGTCTGTGGAAAAACGGTCTTCCATGCACGTGGGCCCTGGAGTCAAAAAGGTAGGGTGAAGACTGACTTTGACTGAATATGACCCGTGGGCGCTCCAGAAACTAGACCCTGCCAGGCTCTCCGCATCTCTGAGCATCCTCTCTCATCGCCCACCCACCTGCCCAGTCTGAGCTTCAGCCACCCAGCCCTTCCAGACTGTGGTTCCACATCCACCAATAGGAGCTCGGCAGCTGCTTGGTGATGGTCGGGGGGCCGGGGCTTCAGCAGAGTCCCCACCCCACCCCACCCCGCCTTCACCCCCACCCGTGCCCCGTGGCCCAGGAAGGTTGTCAATCACCACTGCTGCTTTGAAAGGCAATCTGCATTACAGCATGCCAGAAGGTGAAGAAGAGCGAAAGAGCCTCTTGATGAAAGTCAAAGAGCAGAGTGAAAAAGTTGGCTTACAGCTCAACATTCAGAAAGCTAAGATCATGGCATCCGGTCCCATCACTTCATGGCAAATAGATGGGGAAACAGTGGAAACAGTGGCAGACTTTATTATTGGGGGCTCCAAAATCACTGCAGATGGTGACTGCAGCCATGAAATTAAAAGACGCTTACTTCTTGGAAGGGAAGTTATGATCAACCTAGACAGCATGTTTAAAAGCAGAGACATTACTTTGCCATCAGAGGTCCATCTAGTCAAGGCTATGGTTTTTCCAATAGTTGTGTATGGATGTGAGAGTTGGACTATAAACAAAGCTGAGCGCCAAAGAATTGAGGCTTTTGAACTATGGTTTTGGAGAGGACTCGAGAGTCCCTTGGGCTGCAAGGAGATCCAACCAGTCCATCCTAAAGGAAATCGATCCTGAATGTTCATTGGAAGGACTGTTGCTGAAGCTGAAACTCCAATCCTTTGGCCACCTGATGCAAAGAGCTGACTCATTTGAAAAGACCTGATGCTGGGAAAGATTGAAGGTGGGAAGAGGAGGAGATGACAAAGGCTGAGATGGTTCAACAGTATCACCAACTCAATGGACATAAGTTTGAGTAAACTCCAGGGGTTGGTTATGGACAGGGACGCCTGGCATGCTGCAGTCCATGGGGTCACAAAGAGTCAGACGTGACTGAGCAACTGAACTAAACTGAACTGTGAAGTCTTTTTCTCCCTGTCCCACAGAGGATGGAAAGGCAGCTTAGGGATGTAAATGGGTCGACTTAAAGGCCCACGTCAGAGCTCACTTCTGAACCACACCTGCCTAGCTCCCAAGCTCCTGTTTCTTTGCACCTCCCTCCCACCAAAGCCGAGAGACAAATATAAAGTACACAGTGTTAGGCTTGAGGTTTGCTTATATAAAAATGGGACTTTTTTATCGTGCAAAAACTAGGCACTAGAATGCACATCTATTTTTAGGAATAGCTATTATATACAAAATAATATAAAATATCATGGTCTGTATTCATCTAAGAAATGATAGGGCTTCCCAGGTGGCTCGGTGGTTAAAGAATCCATCTGCCAGTGCAGGAGATGAGGGCTCAATCTCTGGGTTGGAATACTCCTTGGAGAAGAAAATAGCAACCCACTCCAGTTTTCTTGCCTGGGAAATCCCATGGACAGAAGAGAATGAGGTGCTGCATTCCATGGGGTCTCAAGGACTTGTCAGTGACCAAACAACAAAAACAACAAGAAATGACAACGTTATGGGGAGGTGAGTGTTGTCCTGGCATTCTGATTCCTTGATAATAATGCCTTCTGTTATTAAAATGTGTTCCATAGACAACGTTTGCATCCCTGCCCCCAGCCAAATCCAAACGCTGAAATCCTAACCTGCTATGTATACATGGATTAGGATATGGGGCCTTTGGGAGGTGGTGAGGTCAAGAAAGTGGGGCCCTTATGAATGGGATGAGTGCCCTTAATAAACAGACCTTGTTATTGAGTGCCTTGTTTAATGAGTGCTCTTAATAAACAGAAGAAGAAATCTTCTCACACAGTGAGAAGGTTTTGAACTTAGAAGCAGGTTCTCATCAGACTCTGGATCTGCTGACAATCTAATTTTGGACCTCTGCCTCCAGGTACCTGAAAAATAAATGTTGATTGTTTATCAGCCACCTAGTCTGCGGTATTCTTTCATAAGAGCCCAGATGAACTAAGACAAAGGACTTGGGTTTTTCCTGGGTTAGGATACAAACCATCTGTGAAGAGGTTTAGACCAACACTGGGCTCATATGTTCCAATGAACTTAGTGTCTCTCCACGTCTAAATCCATATTGGAAAAGAAAGGCACAAATTCCCGAAAATAAAGCTAAAATGGTTAGTCCTCTAAACACTTAAGCCTGTGAAAAATGTATTTTTACTTTTATGAGACTTGTTTCTTAATCTGTGTGAATCATGTACCCCAGTTTAAAGATGCACAAAAAAACAATGCAGACAGAACGGTAAAAAAAAAAAAAAAGTAGTTGGAAAATAGAAAGAGAATGAATTTAGCTAAAGGTGGGCAGTTGATGTAGTTAGAATCTGGTTAAACAGTGAAAGTGAAGCACCAAACTAAAAATAATCAGCCAACATACACATTAACTGGGACAGCGAGTTAACTACACATGTTGCATGCAACTCAGGTCAGGTATATTGTGTTGGCAAACGGGAGGATGTATTCGAATATAACACAGTAATAAAACTGATCATTCTAGCTCCAAATCATAGAAGCTTACCTCTAAGGATTTCTATTTTGGGAGATAGAGAAAAAGAGGGGAAGAAAGTCATTTTATGAGAGTCAGTGGTTATTTTATACCACAGGTTTTGAAATTCTGTCTCAAAACACACCATGCTATTATTATTCATAACTGTCTTCAAAATATTCATTTCTCTTACTGAATAAAAGTATTTGTCTACATGAAACAAATGGAAAATATATATATTTTTTACCTAAGGAATCAATATTGAAGCCAAAGGAACGTGATAATGGACCACATACAGTCAAAACCCCAATAAAACAACTACAGAATATCACCTTCTCATTTGGTTAGCTTTAGACCTTACAGATGGTACAGTCAATATGAGCTTTGCAGCAATATCATCACTGGATATGATACATTAAAAGGGGTAATGTGCAGTGGCTATCAGTGTGACATTCCAGCCTTCTGGAAAATCTACCTTAAAGATGTTCACCTTCAGCCTAATGATATATTTATGTGGAGTCAAAATTCCTATGAGCGTTAATAGAACCTTTGATGCTTTAACAAATGGAAGAGCAGGATGTTAGGATGACCTATGAGATGATATATTTAATTTATTCCTAAAATATATAACACTGCTTGCTGTGACTATTCCAACTGGAGTAATTGGTTGCAATTAAAATAATGAGATATTCTAAATAACGATACATGCAATACAAATGCAGAGGGATATGTAATTTGTAATTCCTTTATCATTTTTATGCTGATACCTTTCCTCCTAATTACAATAAGCTTCTGAGCTAATAGGAATACATTTTGTCATCTGGGCTAGATTCTGGAGGAATTATTTCTCAGCATTGCTCATGTGAAAACCACTTTACCGAACCTAAAATATATAAACATGTAATTTGGGAAACAAACTTTGGGAAACTATGCGGAGCTTTCTACAACCTGAAGACATGCTTATTCTCTGACTCAGCACTTCTGCTTCTGGGTAAATATGCAATGTGTTTTTTAATGTGTCTTCACCAGGAGACATGTGCAGGAATGTCTATTAAGAGTGCTGTTCTGTAGTGTTTTAGGTGACCAAGCAATCCCACTTCTGGACATATACCTAGAGAAAACCATAATTCAAAAAGACACATGTACCCCAATGCTCACAGCAGCCCTATTCACAACAGCCAAGGCATGGGAACAACTTAAATGCCCATCAACAGAGAAATGGATGAAGATGTGGTATGTGTATACAATGGAATACTACTCAGCCCTAAAAAAGGGATGAAATAGGGTCATTTGGAGAGACGTGGACAGACCTGGAGACCGTCGTACAGAGTGAAGTTAAGTCAGAAAGAGAAAAACAAATATCGTATATGAAGGCATATATGTGAAATCTGAAAAAAAAAAATTTGTATAGACAACCTTATTGACAAAGCAGTAATAGAGACACAGACATAGAGATGGAAGGAATGGGCATGCAGGCAGAAAGGGAAGGAGAGTGGGATGAATCAGGAGTTTGGGATTGACACATACACCGTTTTATGTATAAAGCAGATAATTAATGAGAACCTGGTGGACAGCACAGGGAACTCTATGCAATGACCTTTGGTCATCTAAATGGGAGAGAAATCTAAAAGAAAAAGAAAATAAGAGAGAGGATTTACGTGTGCATACAGCTGATTCACTTTGCTGTATAACAGAAACTAAATAAAATTTTTTAAAACTTGAAAAAAACATTTCTGAAAAGCTACAGACATTTGAGAATAAAGTTAAGGCCTTGCCTATGTGACCTGCTTGAGTTTGGAGGCAGTGAGAATGATTTGGAAATGAGATATGGGACCTTCATGGCAGAATTATTGCTCAATTATTAGGTGTGACTTGAAAGAAGTAAATTCAAGCTGCTAGGCATAACATAAATAAGATACAAGGAAGTAATATACAATGCAGGGCATAGCACTAATACTTTATAACTTTAAATGGAGTATAACCTATGAAAATGCTGAATCACTGGCACACACCTGAAACTAATGTAATGTTATTAATCAACTGTACACCAAGAAAAAAGTTAGTTCCTATCCTTGATAATATGATAGTTAATATTAGCCATTTATTGAAGGCTCTGAGTACAAATAAATGTATTGATTGCCTGTGTGAATACTGTTCTAATAAACGAATGTGTATGAACTCCTGCAGTCCCGAGGGTAGTTTTCTTCTCCCCTGCTTCTGTTTGCCATGAAGTGATGGGACCGGATGCCATGACCTTAGTTTTTTGAATGTTGAGTTTTCAGCCAGCTGTTTCACTCTCCCTATTTCACCCTCTTCGAGAGGCTCTTTAGCTCCTCTTCACTGGGCTGGCTTTTGGGGAGTGGATATAAACAAATGCAGGAATCAGACAGGTGGACACATTGAAGAAGATGATTCCAGGCAGAGGAAGCCCCTAGTGATGGGGTCTATGCACGGGAATCAGTGTAACATCTTGGAGTAATGAGTGGAGTTAAAATGTCACGGCGGAGTGATGAACTTGCAGAGGTGAGTTCAGGTAGGTCCCGGAAGGGCTTTTAGGATGAGAGTTTCCCTTGCATGGAAGTGTGACTGAAGTATCAGAGGGTTGGCAGCAAGGGTGATACAGTCACCCCAACGGTAATTTTTGGTAAACTGATACTGGCTTGTGTAAGCGTGGTGACAAGAGACCCACAGGCAGCTCTCCAAACGACAAAGATGGAAACGATGCTGGCCTGGAGAAAGATGCCACTGGAAGGAGTGAAGAAACCCAGGAAGAGTCTGAAAGTAGAGTGGACAGGGCTGGTGAGTGGAGTCTACGGATGGGTGTGGCAACAGCCAAAGAAAGGAATCCAGTGTGTGAGCCTGGGTTCCCACCTGACACAGAGATTCCGGGAAAAGAGCGCTTGAGTGTGTGATTTACAGAGTCCCGTAGCTTTGCTTCTGACGTCTTCCTGTTGAGGTGCCCCATAGGCACTCCGAGGGTTGAGATCAAATAAGTGGCTGCATACAGGATGTGGGAAACAGAGAGGAGAATTTGGGCGTTCTCACGATGTCAATACTATATATAACACTGCCTGCAGAGACAGAACAGACAAACGGGAAATGAGGCTACCCTGTGTCTCAGACAGTAAAGAATCTGCCTAGGATGTAGGAGACCCAGGTTCGATCCCTGGGAAGTGAAGATCTCTGGAGGAGGGCATGGCAACCCACTCCAGTCTTCTTACCTGGAGCATCCCATGAACAGAGGAGCCTGGTGGGCTACAGTCCACGGGGTCACAGAGAGTCAGACATGACTGAGCAACTAACACTTCAACTATCACGATAAATGCCATGCTATCACAATAAATGTTCTGTCTCCGAACACCCAGACAAGGACAAAGTTGAAGCATTAAGAAGTCCACCATGAGAACCCGGACAGAGGGGGAGATGGCAAAGGACTTGAGAAAAAGCTATGCAAGCATGTGGTACCACTGGAGTTGAGAAAATGTGTGCAGTACAGAATGGAAAGAGGATTAAATGAAAATGCAGCATTGGAGAAGGAAATGGCAACCCACTCCAGTATTCCTGCCTGGAGAATCTCAGGCACGGGAGCCTGGTGGACTGACGTCTGTGGGGTCACACAGAGTTGGACATGACTGACGTGACTTAGCAGCATAGCAGCTGAAGAGTTTAAGAGGACTTCCCCGATCGTTCAGCGGTTAAGAATCTGCCTTCCAGCCCAGGGGACATGCGTCTGATCCCTGGTTGAGTAACTAAGATCCCACACACGCCTGGGGGACAACGAAGCCTGTGAGCTACAACTATTGAACTCACATGCCACAACTACCAAAGCCCTCGCACCCTAGAGTCTGTGCTCCGCAACAAAAGACACTGGAATGAGAAGCCCACGCAGCACAATACAGAACAGCCCTCACGCCGCAAAGACGACCCAGCACAGCCAGATAAGTAAATGTTGAGGGCTGCCCTGGTGGCTCAGCTGGTAAGGAATCCCCCTGCAATGCGGGAGACCTGGGTTCAATCCTTGGGTTGGGGAGATTCCCTGGAGAAGGGATAGGCTACCCACCCCAGTATTCTTGGGCTTCCCTAGTGGCTAAGCTGGTAAAGAATCCCCCTGCAATGCAGGAGACTTCGGTTTGATCCCTGGGTTGGGAAGACCCCCATGGAGAAAGGACAGGCTACCCACTCCAGTATTCTTGGGCTCCCCTGGTGGTTCAGCTGGTAAAGAATCCCCCTGCAATGCAAGAGACTTGGGTTTGATCCCTGGGTTGGGAAGGCCCCCATGGAGAAGGGATAGGCTACCCACTCCAGTATTCTTGGGCTCCCCTTGTGGTTCAGCTGGTAAAGAATCCCCCTGCAATGCAGGAGACTTGGGTTTGATCCCTGGGTTGGGAAGATCCCCTGGAGAAGGGAACAGCTTCCCACTCCAGTATTCTGGCTTGGAGAATTCCATGGGTTTAAGATGCTTTTTTTGAAAATAAATTCCCTCAATTTAACCAAATAAAATTCAAAAGTATAACATTAAAATATATATACATCTCTGTTTTGGGTTGGTGTTTTGTGTGTGTGTGTGTGTGTGTGTGTGTATGAAAGAAGAGAATCTCCACTATTTGAAAAGCTCCTGAAAAAAGTCTCTCTCACAGGGGCAGCAGGAGGAGGCTAATTTTCCCGGTAGCTTTCCAAAGAGAGAGACTGAAGTTATGAAACGGGTGTCTTTATTTTCTGGAGCCGACAGAAGTAAGTCAAGGGCAAGGTCGTCCTTTCAAAGCCACCCCCCCCCCGCACCCGCCATCGTCTCTACACCTTCCAAGTTCATCTTTCTTTGCTGTGAGTCCAGAGAGGCTACCTGATATCTAATGGTACCCTGTTACCCGATTCACTGCCACGTGGGTTGTTACCTTTGGTTTCCCGGGTGACCATGTCAAATGAAAGCCAGATGGCAACTCAGTCTGCTGGAAGACATCACAGAGGGGCCCCAAGAGGGCCTGCCTGACAATTATGCATTTGCTAAAGTCTCGTCAACATCGTCTAACTTTCCTGCTAAAGCACCACCTTGGGATAAAAAAACTGTACAGATCAGCAGAAGCTGTGTAAGAACAGAATGCTTTGGGCATTCAACGATTTAATGACTGGTATTTACCTGATGCTGTTTAACCATCTCATCCTCTGCCACCCTCTTTTTCTTTTGCCTTCAACGGTTAGACCGACTCAGTGGTCATGACTCTGAGCAAACTCTAGCAGATAGTGAAGGGCCCAGGAGCTTGGTGTGCTGTAGTTTGTGGGGGTCGCAGAGAATCTCACATGACTTAGCGACTGAACAACAATAGCAACGTTTTCCCGACACGTGTCCCCAAGTGCACCTGGCTATTATCCTGGACAGACGGGAAATCAGACCCTTCTCGGGGAGACACAGAAGGACACCACGTCACCGAAGTGTAGGAATAATCCGGCCTATAGCAGCGCTCACTGGATTCGAAGAAGTGAAAAGTGAAAGTCGCTCAGTCGCGTCCGACTCTTTGCAACCCCATGGACTATACAGTCCATGGAATTCTCCAGGCCAGAATACTGGAGTGGGTAGCCTTTCCCTTCTCCAGGGGATCTTCCCGACCCAGGAATCAAACCCAGGTCTCCTGCACCACAGGCAGATATTTTACCGTCTGAGCCACCAGAGAAGCGCATATGCATGTTCATGTTTTGAACCACTGCTCACTCTTAGGGGGAAAAAAAAAAATGAAGGATTCTCATCAGCTCAACCCCGTGTCAATCAGGCCTACGATTAAGAGGAAGATCAGGTCTATGATTAAGAGGAAGATTTAGCGCATGGGAAAGTGGCAAGGCCTGTTTAGAAGTCAGGGGCAACTGAGAGCAGCTTAATTTACAAAATACACAAACAGCTCATAGGACTCAACAATAAAAAAAAAAAATAGAAAAGTTGGCAGAAAACCTAAACAGAAATTTCTCCACAGAGGACATACAGATGGCCAATAGGCACATGAAAAGATGCCCAATATTGCTATTTATTAGAGACACACAGAGCAAAACCATAATGACATTCCACCTCACACCAGTGAGAATAGCCTTCATTAACAAGTTTGCAAATAATAAATGCTGGAGATGGTGTTGAGAAGAGAGAATCCTCCCACATTGTTTCTGGGAATGGAAATCGGTGCAGCCACTATGGAAAACAGTTTCGAGGTTCCTCCACAAACCAAACAGAATTACCATATGATCCAGCAGTTCCACTCCTGGGCATATATCCAGATAAATCTATGATTCAAAAAGATATACACACCCCTATGTTCATTTGCTGCTCAGTCGCTCAGTCGTGTCCGACTCTATGACTCCATGGACGGCAGCATACCAGGCCTCCCTGTCCATCACCATCTCCCGGAGCTTGCTCAAACTCAGGTCCATCAAGTCGGTGATGCCATCCAACCATCTCATCCTCTGTCGACCCATTGTCCTCCTGCCCTCAATCTTTCCCAGCATCAGGGTCTTTTCCAATGAGTCAGCTTGTCACATCAGGTGGCCAAAGGATTGGCACTTCAGCATCACTCTTTCCAAAGAATATTCAGGACTGATTTCCTTTAGGATAGAGTGGCTGGATCTTGTTGTTGTTGTTCAAGGAATTCTCAAGAGACCACCACAATATTGTAAATTAATTAGCCTCCAATTAAGATGAATAAATTGATTTAAAAAAAAAAGAAGAATCTTTTCCAACACCACAGTTCAAAAGCATCAATTCTTCTGCACTCAACTTTCTTTATGGTCCAACTCTCACATCCATACAGACTGCTGGAAAAACCGTACCTTTGCCTACACAGACGTTGGTCGGGAAAGCCATATCTCTGCTTTTTAATATGCTGTCTAGGTTTGTCATAACTATTCTTCCCAGGAGCAAGTGTCTTTTAATTCTGTGGGTGCAGTCACCAGCTGCATTGATTTTGGAGCCCAAGGAAATGAAATCTGACTCTGTCTCCACATTTTCCCCATCTATGTGCCATGAAGTGATGGGACTGGATGCCATGATCTTAGTTTTTTGAATGCTGAGTTTTAAGCCAGCTTTTTCACTCGCCTAGGTTCATAGTAGTGCTATTCACAACAGCCAAGACATGCAAGAAACCTAAATGTCCATTGACAGAGGAATGCATAAAGATACTGTGGTGTATATATATATATATATATATATATATAGAGAGAGAGAGAGAGAGAGAGAGCTGAATGCTTCTCAGCCACTAAAGAGAACAAAATAATACCATTTGCAGCAGATGGCTGGACCTAGAGATTATCATATTGAGTGAAGATATCTGAGAGAGAGACAGATACCATATGATCACTTGTAAGTGGAAACCAAAATATAATCTAAATATGAATATAATCTGAATCTTAAAAGAGTAGCCCCCACTCACCCCTACTAGAGAAAAGCCCTCGCCGTAACAAAGGCCTGGCACAGCAGAAAATAAATAAATCAATGCAATTATTTTTAAAATTATCTATTTTGATTGGAGGCTAATGACTTTACAATAATGTATTGGTTTTTGCCATACACTGACATGAATCAGCCATGGACTTACATGTGCTCCCCATCCTGAACCCCACTCCCGCCTCCCTCCCCATCCCATCCCTCCGGGTCATCCCAGTGCACCAGCCCCGAGCACCCTGTCTCATGCATCGAACCCGGACTGGTGATCTGTTTCACATATGATAATATACATGTTTCAGTGCTATTGTCTCAAATCATCGCACTCTCGCCTTCCCCTGCAGAGTCTGAAAGTCTGTTCTTTACACCTGTGTCTCATTTGCTGTCTCGCATATAGGGTCATCGTTACCATCTTTCTAAACTCCACATATATGTGTTAGCATGCTGTACTGGTGTTTTTATGTCTAACTTAGTTCACTCTGTATAAGAAGTTCCAGTTTCTTCCACTCATTAGAATTGATTCAAATGTGTTTTTAAATAGCCGATTAATTCTCCATTGTGTATAAGGACACAGCTTTCTCATCCATTCGTCTGCCAGTGGACATCTAGGTTGCTTCCATGTCCTGGCTATTGTAAACAGTGCTGTGATGAACATGGGGTACACGTGTCTCTTTCAATTCTGGTTTCTTCAGTGTGTATGCCCAGCAGTGGGATTGCTGGGTTGTCTGGCAATTATTTATTTTTTTTAAAGAATGAATCAGGATGCAATTCATCAGAAACCCCTGCAGAATTCAGTGCTCCTAAGAACAAAGATTCAGTTATCTGAGAAGGTTGGGTTCTGAATTTAGGCTGACATGTGTGAATGATGTGTTGACCGCTAAGCCAGAGAGAGATTACAGCACAGTAGAGTGTTAGTCGCTCAGTCGTGTCTAACTCTTTGTGACCCCGTGGACCGCAGCCCACCAGGCTCCTCTGTCCATGGGATTCTCTAGGCAGGAATACTGGAGTGCGTTGCCAGAAATCCAGGGGATTTTTCTGAGCCAGGGAATGAACCTAGGTTTCCGGCATTGTAGGCACATTCTTTTCCATCTGAGCTATGAGGGAAGCCCTAAAGAGGAGCTCATATTTGGTTTTGCTCATAAGAGGAAATATACATGTTTATTTAAAGACATCTATCTCTTCCATCCCCTCACCCCCTGCCACCTTCCAAGCTAAAATTCTAGGAAAGTTTTATTATGTGAGCTTTTATGAGTGACAGACGACCTGGACACGGATTCATTGGCAAAATTACAAAAACTCCACTGAAATAGGGATCTCGCTGGGAAAGAGACGGCAGGAGGAGAAGGGGGCGACAGAGGATGAGGTGGTTGGATGGCACCACCGACTACATGGACCTGACTTTGAGCAGAGTCCGGGAGATGGTGAAGGACAGGGAAGCCTGGCGTGCTGCAGTCCATGGGTTTGCAGACAGTCAGATAGCACTTAGCGACTGAAGAACAAGATAAGACACGTGTAGAACATCAACCTCTCTGTTGACACATTCTTGACGATCCAGGAAGCGTGCATCGGTCAGATCCAGAGACAGCCTGCTGACTCCACAAAAGACTGCACACTTTTCTCCCAAGCATCTGCAATGTCTCACCCTATTCCTTTTTTCTGTTTGTTTTTTGCCTGTTTTTTTCAGTCTCCAGACACGCCTGTCTAACCAGGTGCAACATTCCCCTGGCAATAAGAGAGTCCAGTCTTGCCTCTGTTTCAGCACTTTCTCTATCTGGTATTTGGCTAAGCCTTTTGCCAGGGAGCAAGGAGAGTGACAGGACAACTTCTGAGTGTCTTTCTTTCTTCTTTAATCCCTTCGGAGAGACTCCATCAGCAGTGAGCTGGGTGACTCATTCTTGACAACTCCACGTGATTGCAAGGGGGGTTGATTTTCTGTCCTTGCTCTGAGGAGTCCCTTCCTTATTCAAACTGCTCTTCTCAGCCAGGGCCAGAGAATTAATGATATTCACCCCCCAAATGTCCCCTTCTGTGTGAGTACAAAACATAATAAGGACACTCCTATCCACATCTTCTGTACACGTTCTTGGTTTCATCAGCAGCCCCACAATACTTCCTTGTCCTTCTTTGATGCATTAAAAAAAAAAAATTCTTATGGAAATGACTCATTCCTCAAGCTCTGTGTCATTGCCGTGGCCCCCGGAGCCCACAAGAGCATTAATATCAGGAACCAGGATAGACACGGCCTCATGCAAAGCACATATTATCAGTCTGTGAGAGACCAGACTCTCTAAGCCTCAGTCAACTGCCTTCTGGGAAGAACTGATTAAAAAAAATTTTTTTTAATTTTAAAGAAGGGCAACATTGGTACAAATCTCTGCCTCCAGACCAGGCGGTAGGAAATCATTTTACCGTTGTTGAATGCACAGAACCGAACACTGCTAAATGTGGAGCGGGGAATGACAAATTGGAAATAAAGCTTGGGACTTGAGCCACTGTAGGAAATGAGCTGACAGACCGCTATGTAATGACTCCAGGAATATCTGAGCCTTTCTTTAGCATATGGAAAGAAAGGGGGGAGTGGCTGGCCGAAGCGACAACCTAGTGCATTCACAGATGAGGAGGAAGACTAGAGTAATATTCAAAATGTAACTGACAGTGGGGGTCTGGGGGCTCGCTGCTCGAAAGCTAATAAAGAGCAAGGCTGGTGGAAAGGACACTTGGCTGTATTTTGGATACCGGCAGTGGTGGGGTTGGGTGGGTAGAGAAATGGACTTCTATCCAAAACCTGGCTCCCGGTCACTGACAATCGGGGTAAGAGCTTTTACAGACAGGGAGGGGGGCTTCATGCGGCAACACCACAGTCAGCTCTGACAGTCATCCTGAAATGGGTCATCGGTGGTTTGCCCGGCGTCATCTTTCTTGTCTCGGGTACAGTTAATCTTGAGTTCCTGGAGGAGGGCATGGCAACCCACTGCAGTATTCTCGCCTGGAGAATCCCACAGACAGAGGAGGCTGCCGGACTATAGTCCATGGGGTTGCAAAGAGTCAGACAGGACTGCAGTGACTGCACATATAATCTGAGCCTGGTGAGCTAAAATCCATGGGGCTGCAAAAGAGTCAGACACAATTTAGCAACTAAAACAACAGCAATGACAAGGTTCTGTTGCATAGATTAGATCTAGTGCTTGGAAAATTACCCACATTAATGCTTGAGGAAACCCCATCTTAGAGCCATTTCAGGCACTTTGACTCCACCCTGAGGCTCTTGACTTGTTTACAGCCAGTCTGAGTGGTCCCATCACGGTAGCACTTTTAATTATCACTGTTAACACTCAAGCCTTACGTAATCATCTTTCATCCTTCTAAACAGGCTTCCAGGCTCACCTGCTGGTTCTACCCTTAATGTCTGCAACTGGGAACCCCTTGGTGACGCCGGGGTCGGAAGCTCACTCTTCTACCTCTGCATGGACCTTCGTTGAAGATTTAATTGACGTTTATGACTTTGACCACCATCCAGGGCGTTCTTAGGCCAAATGAGAGAGGAGAAATTTTACAGCGTCTCCATCAGCTTCTCTGACCTCTCTTCTTAGCGGTACCCGATCACTGGTTTCTTCCCTCGTTGCTCAGCGGGTTAAGAATCCACCTGCAATGTGATACCTGGGTTTGATCCCTGGCTTCGGAAGGTCCCCTGGAGAAGGGAAATGCCACCCACCCTGGTATTCTGGCCCAGAGAATCCCATGGACTGTATAGTCCTCCAGTCGCAAAGAGTCGGAGACAACTGAGCAACCTTCACTTTCCATTTACATTCTTGCACACCCAGAGTTGCCTCTTCATTTCAAATGCAAGGAATCAGTACTACATGCCAGTTTCATTAATTCAAACGCTGCATTTGTCCGGAGGGAAAGGCAGGTAATAAAAAATAAGGTTCGGAAGGGTATATTATGAGTCTGTCTCTTTTCTGTGTGGTTGCGAGGAGCCACGGACGGTACAAATAAATAGTTAATAGAAATTCATTCTGTTGTTTGTAAGATATTACTTCATTAAGTTTTATTGGATTTTCAAAACTGTGCTATTAACCACAGGAGTATAAGACAATCTCCAGTGGATTTCTGCTGTGTATTAAGGGAATTAAAGCTTAAAATCACGGACCACTTTTAAATTCTGTGACTGGAATGTACTTACTGTTTATTCATTTAAATCGCGAGTCTTTAAGTAAATTATATACATGTTGTTCAGCTGATCAGTCGTGCCCGACTCTTTGCAACCCCATGGACTGTAGCACGCCAGGCCTCCCTGTCCATCACCAACTCCCAGAGCTTGCTCAAACTCCATTGAGTGGGTGATGCCATCCAACCATCTCATCCTCTGTCGTCCCCGTCTCCTCCCGCCTTCCATCTTTCCCAGCATCAGGGTCTTTTCCAATGAGTCAGTTCTTCACATCAGGTGACCAAAGTATTGGAGCTTCAGCTTCAGTCTTTTCAGTGAATATTCAGGGTTGATTTCCTTTAGGACTGGCTGGTTTGACAGCATAAATTTAACCCTTTATACTCCATACTAATGGTGCTCTTGCCTGGAGAACCCCATGGACGGAGGAGCCTGGTGGGCTGCAGTCCATGGGGTCAATGAAAGTCGGACACGACTGAGCGGCTTCACTTTCGCTTTTCACTGTCATGCATTGGAGAAGGAAATGGCAGCCCACTCCAGTGTTCCTGCCTGGAGAACCCCAGGGTTGGGGGAGCCTGGTGGGCTGCCGTCTATGGGGTCGCACAGAGTCGGACACGACTGAAGCGACTTAGCAGCAGCAGTCCATACTGATGTTGGTCATAGCTTCCTGGTGCCATATAATTTAAAATTTTATCATGTAATATATATGTATAAATAATTTTTCAAGTTATACAGATGTCCTATGTGTATGCATATACATACATACATGTTTATTTACATAAGTATGTACACATACCTACATATCAAGGAATTAGAATCATTAACTCATATATGCAAAATGGTATTTTAAATATGTTTAAATGCAGTTTTACTGGTGGCGGTGTTTTATTATTCCTTCAGTCATGTCCGACTCTTTGAGACCCCATGGACTGTGCCCACCAGGCTCCTCTGTCCATGGGGATTCTCCAGGCAAGAACACTGGAGTGGGTTGCCATGCCCTCCTCCAGGGGATCTTCCCAACCCAGAGATCGAACCAAGGTCTTTTGCATTGCAGACAGATTCTTTACTGTGTGAGCCACTGGGGAAGCGCTAGTTGTGTTACATATTCAATAAAGGTATATTAAGTATGTCCATTATCAACAGTGCATTAAAGTAAGCTAATAAAAATATAACCAGATTCCTTACTCCAGGGCACAGGAAAAATGTTATCATAATAAGCAAACAAGACATAAGTCAACAGAGGCAGTTATAACAATGCTCTGACATGCACATCCGACAGCACAGTATTAAGTGCCATGATTTATCTTGGGTTTTTTTTTTTAACACAAATCTCTAATAGAGGAACCCTAGATTGCCAAAGAATAAAGGTTTACCTGCATGCATTTTTGTGTGCTGCATATGTTTTCCCTGGAGGTTAAAAAGTATGTTTTCACTGAATACTACATCTGAAATATGATTAGGCAAAAAGCTGTCAGCCAGTTTTATGGTCATCAGTAATAAAATAGATAAACACTTGAGACAAGTACCTGTAATTCTTGCTTAAGGCTGCTGGGGTTGATCGGCCACCAGGTAAGTTATGAATTGCAAAAGGCAAGCCATGATGATTCATGCTGATGAGCTGCAGAAACCAACGCAATTCTGTAAAGCAATTATTGTTCAATTTAAAAAAATTAACTAAATTAAAAAAGAGGTAGCTATGATATATTAGAAGATGTTATTGAATAGTACAAGGAAATGTGGTAGATTGTTTGAGGAAAGATGGTACATTGTTTAAGGAAAGTCAAACAAGGTCTTTATTGGTTGATGGCTATGAGGAGTGTGTGAATTACTTCTAATTAAAGAAAAAAGAATTTAATCAAATAATGCCTTTAGTGGCATTATTTAGGGCATTCCCCACCCCAACTGTGGTGCTGGAGAAGACTATTGAGAGTTCTTTGGTCTGCAAGGAGATCAAACCAGTCTGTCCTAAAGGAAATCAGTCCTGAAAATTCGTTGGAAGGACTGATGCTGAAGCTGAAGCTCCAATGCTTTGGCCACCTGATGGGAAGAACTGACTCATTGGAAAAGACCCTGATGCTGGGAAAGATTGAGGGCAGGAGGAGAAGGGGATGACAGAGGATGAGATGGTTGGATGGCATCACCAACTCAATGGACATGGGTTTGGGTAAACCCCGGGAGTGATGGACAGGGAGGCCTGGCATGCTGCAGTCCATGGGGTTGCTAAGAGTCAGACACGACTGAGCGACTGAACTGAACTATTGCATATGTATTTTTGAGTCATCCACCTGGGACTCGAGGCCGTCAGTGGGGCAACTTAAGCCTACAAGGAGCTTCTCTAAGTCAAGTATTGTCCCCCTAAGGTACATCAAAGTCTTCTCGGGCTTCCTTCCCTACACCATACAGCATTAAAACACCATGATTGGGGCCATTTCTCACAGGGACACCATTTCTAAAAGACACATAAATGAGAAAACCGCAGCCCTGCATAAGTCCACAAAAGGACACCGGTTTACAGCCCAAAAGCTGAAATCAGAAGGCAGGGCATTGCAATGTCCAACCCCCAGCTGAGCAAAGCCCAGGAATGACCCCCAAAAGAACCTCCAGGATTGACTTAACGGTTAAGAACAGATTGTAGCGGAGCGGATGAATTTGCAAATACAGAAACCAGGAATAACAAGGCGTGATCTGCAGTCTGCTCCCTGGTCTCCCCGTTTCCTTCCATTCTGGTCCAGCCACCATGCACCCGGCAGGCAGGTCATGGCTAAGGGACGGCCAAGAATCACTGAGACTCTTGCCTGTAACACTTGCCAGCCGCATCCTCTTGGAATCACAGCAATACGATTCCACAATCTTTCCAAAGCCTCGAGGGACCCCAGAAAGGTTTCCCTGCCCAGCTCCTTCCCTCAATTCCTACAGCTTTTGTTCCCCCAAGTCTCCCTGCTCCACTGACCTCCCTGACTCATCCCAGCGCTCAGGTCAGTTCAGTTCAGTTCAGTCGCTCAGTCGTGTCTGACTCTTTGCGATCCCATGAACCACAGCACGCCAGGCCTCCCTGTCCGTCACCAGCTCCCAGAGTTTACCCAAACTCATGTCCATTGAGTCGGTGATGCCATCCAGCAATCTTATCCGCTGTCGTCCCCTTCTCCTCCTGCCTTCAATCTTTCCCAGCATCAGGGTCTTTTCCAGTGACTCAATTCTTCCCATCAGGTGGCCAAAGCATTGGAGCTTCAGCTTCAGCATCAGACCTTCCAATGAATATTCAGGACTGATCTCCCTTAGGATGGACTGGTTGGATCTCCTTGCAGTCCGAGGGACTCTCAACAGTCTTCTCCAACACCACAGTTCAAAAGCATCCATTCTTCGGCGCTCAGCTTTCTTTATGGTCCAACTCTCACATCCACACATGACCACTGGAAAAACCATAGCCCAGCGCTCAGCAGTTCCCAATATACAAGTGTTGGATGAACAGCTTGCAGAGTGCCCCTGGGTGCTACTTTCTGGGCCTAATTTATGCCTCTGTCCCCATGT
>CM035303.1:128625153-128690066 GCA_020226075.1 Hydropotes inermis
TCCTTTTAAGTACATCAGCTCCTGGGCAGCGGGAATGACTTGGGCTCCGGTTTCACGCCAAGATGTTGATACTACGTCTCCCTTCCCCACTGCGTCAAGGACAGTCAGTAGGATACGGTGGCAACAAAGCCGCATGTCGGAGGAGCTCTTGTACCGTATAAGCTAGAAATACACTTATTGAGTAAGTGGCCTCCGTTCTGGTGCTCGTGTGTGTGTGTGATGTTTAACTTCCCAATGATCAGCTCTGATAGGAATGGGCTGAAAGCAACAGACATCATTTATTTTTGTGCTATGCTGCACTCAGTCATGGCTGACACTTTGCAACCCCAGGCACCGTAGCCCACTAGGTTCCTCTGGCCGTGGAATTCTCCAGGCAAGGACACTGGAGTGGGTTGACATTACCGCCAGGGGATCTTCCTGACCCAGGGATCAAATCCAAACTTCCTGCATGGACAAGCAGGTTCTTTACCACTGAGCCAACCAAATAGGGGAGAGGGTACATTAACCAGACTGAATGTCGTGAGAACATTACCGAAGACAGTCTGCACCAATACATCATAAGACAGTGTTTACTTCCACCCAGACAAAAAGGTGTTCAATCAGCGCTTTTGTCCGGTTGCGTCTGGTTTGTGTATGTGCGTCTGGCTCATACGAGGCAGAGGGGAAGCTGAGAGAAACAATAATTGATTCTGACCTCCCTAGAACCAAAGCGGTGTTTGAGAGCGGAGCAAAGGTAAAATGCAATGGACTGCAGACTTTCATCTCAGAATGCGACAGGGCCCTGACAACCCACACATTCACCCCTGAGTCAGTTTTCTAGAGATCTGCACCAGAACGCTGGTATATTGTAAACACTTCCCAGTGACTCTCTGGATACTTAGATGTGTAAGCACAAGCCAGATTTTTACCACCTCCAGAAGTTCCTTTTGTTCTTTTGCTGAGGCTTCCCAGGTGGCACTAGTGGTAAAGAATCCGTCTGCCCATGCAGGAGACACAAGAGACCTGGGTTCCATGCCTGGGTTAGGAAGATCCCCCAGATGAATGCCTGGCAACCCACTGCAGCATTCTTGCCTGGAGAATCCCATGAACAGTGGAGCCTGGCGCTACAGTCTACGGGATCGCAAAGAATCACTGAGCACGCACATGTGTGTGTATATGTACACATATGTACGTGTTGGAAAAGGAAATGGCAACCCGCTCCGGTATTCTTGCCTGGAGAATCCCATGGACAGAGGAGCCTGGTGGGCTACAGTCGATGGGGTTGCAAGAGTCAGACACAACGGAGCGACTACTGACACATACACGTATGTATAAAATGGCTACGCTGAAAGAACTATTGGAATTGGGCCATATCTATTTCCATAACATTTTCTTCTTGGGTAGAAATGTCTTACATCTTTAGGCAAACACTTCCATGAAAATTCAGGTGGATGGGCATTTGGCCCCATCTCTGGCAGCATTTTTTTGTTGTTCTGCTTTGATAAACCATTACCAAAGTTCTAGATGAGCACCCATCTTTCCAACTAATTGAATATGTTAACTTTCTTCCTCTGTAGAGCTGGAGTGTCATTATATTTTCTGTTCTGTGCCTTGCTTTTCATGCATTTAAAGTGCTGGAGCAGCTGTTTATTTGGAAAGTTTCCATTATGGCCATAATAATCTCCAACTAATTGCACATCAAATATTTATTTCTTGAACGTTGAATTAATGAAGCGGCTTCAACAAGAGAAACTCTGGATCAGGTTGGCAAACGGTGCCTATCAATTCATGAAAGATTCCCAGTTCTTTCTTGGCAGGACTCCTTTGATACAGATTAACAGTTTTTAAATAGAAAAAAAAAAAAGTCCCATTATCTGGTTGAGAGTTTTTAAATAGGCAAGCTCTCTTTGTTAAAACACTTTCCCCAATGTTTCCTTGAGACATCATATTATAGCTTTCAGAAATGAAAGAAAAAAAAATCCATGCTATTGATTGTCATATACATTATTTGGTATCTTTTTCTGCCTTGAATTTAATATGCTGTTTTTCATTCTACTTTTTAAAAACTTGAAGTAGAGTTAATTTACAATGTTAATTTATTATATGTTAATATATATTTATTATATAAGTTTAATTTATTATATGCTAATTTATAATATGTTAATTTCAAGTGTACAACAATGATTTATACATATGTATACATATATAGATATGCATGTATATATTATTTTTATATTTTTTCCATTCTAGCTTATTACAAGATATTAAATATAGTTTCCTATATAGTAGGTCTTTCTTGTTTACTAATTTTATATACGGTAGTATATATATGTTGATCACAAATGTATAGCAAAACTTGTATTTCATATTCTTTCCATTATACTCTATTGCAATATATTGATTATAGATCCCTATGCCACACGGTGGGTCCTTGTTATTTACCTCTTTTTATAGATAGTCCCCCAGTCATGTCCAACTCTTTGCGACGCCATGGACTGTAGCCCTCCAGGCTCCTCTGTTCATGGGATTCTCCAGGCAAGAACACTGGAGCGGGTTGCCAATCCCTTCTCCAGGGGATCTTCCCGACCTAGGAATCAAACCTGGGTCTCCTGCATTTGCAGGCAGACTCTTTACGGTCTGAGCCGCCAGGGAAGCCCTAAATAGAGTCGTTGTGTATATATTCATCGCAGTCTCCTAATTAATCCTCTCCCAAGTCATTCTAGCTCTGATACTCTAAATGCTTTCAGTGGACGTACTTCTCCTGGCGTATTTATTCATACATGGCTCACACACAAACAGCTCCACACCCTGCAAGTGTATAATTTGATGAGTGTGGACATATGCAAACGCCTGTGACATTATACACACAACCAAGGTGACAGCCGTGTCGACCTCCTCCTATTTCTTTCTCTCCACCTTCTGCCTGCTTCTGTGGTAAGAGCACTTGACCTGAAATCTCCTCTCAACGACTTTTGAGCGCACAATTCCGTATTGCTAACTGCACGTGCTGTATTTTACAGAGGATCCGTAGAACTTACTCATCTTGCACAACCGAAACATTATTTTTCCATTTCCCCAGCCTCAAGCACGGCCACCACCACTGCACTCTCTGCTTCTAAGTGTCACTACTTAAAATACTTCACCTAAGTGGAATGGAGTATTTGTCCTATAACTTTGGCTTATTTCAATCCAACAGACGTTTGTGCAAGGAAGAGATGCAAAGAGCCAACTGGCTGAAGCTGAAACTCCAATCCTTCGGCCACCTGATGCAAAGAGCTGACTCATTGGAAAAGACCCTGATGCTGGGAGAGATTGAAGGCGGGCGGAGAAGGGGACGACGGAGGATGAGATGGTTGGATGGCATCACCGACTTGATGGACATGAGTTTGAGCAAGCTCTAAAGTTGGTGATGGACAGGGAAGCCTGGCATGCTGCAGTCCATGGGGTCGCAAAAAGTCAGGCATGACTGAGCGACTGAACTGAAATTAATATGAAAAGATGCTCACCATCAGTAAAACTGTCACAAAAATAAAAATCAAAACTACAGAGAGATATCATCTCACCCCTGTTAGGATGGCTACTCATCCAAAACCAAACCAAACAATGACATGTGGATGAGGATGTTGAGAAACTCAACTCTTGGACGCCATTGGGAATGTATACTGGTGGACACTATGGAAGACATACAATCGTCAAAAAATTAAAAAAGGGAACTACCATAGGACCCAGCATCGCCTTCAGGATATATCAAAAAGAATTGAAATCAGGATCTCAAAGAGGTAGTTACACCCCCACTTTCTATAGACATTGTTTGTATGTGTATGCGAGTGTTCGGTTGAGTCTGACTCATTGTGACCCCACGGACTGTAGCCGGCCAGGTTCCTCTGTCCATGGGATTCCTCAGGCAAGAATACTGGAATGGGTTGCCACTTCCTCCTCCACGGGATCTTTCTGACCCAGGGATTGAATCCTGGTCTCCTGCACTGGCAGGAAGATTCTTTGCCACGAACATTACCTGGGTAGTCTCCATGTGTCTGAGTCTCTGCGACCCCATGAACTGCAGCATGCCAGGCTTCCCTGTCCTCCACCAGCTCCTGGACCTTGCTCAAACTCATGTCCATTGAATTGATGATGCCATCCAACCATCTCGTCCTCTGTCGTCCCCTTCTCCTGCCCTCAATCTTTCCCAGCATCAGAGTCTTTTCCAATGAGTCAGCTCTTCGCATCAGGTGGTCAAAGGATTGGAGTTTCAGCTTCAGCATCAGTCCTTCCAATGAATATTCAGGACTGATTTCCTTTAGGATGGACTGGTTGGATCTCCCTGCAGCCCAAGGGACTCTCAAGAGTCTTCTGCAACACCACAGTTCAAAAGCATCCATTCTTTGGCACTCAGCCTTCTTTATGGTCCAACTCTCACATCCGTACATAACTACTGGGGAAATTATAGCCTTGACTAAACCGACCTTTGTCAGCAAAGTGATGTCTCCGCTTCTTAATACACTGTCTAGGCCTCTATAGATATTACTAGGTCTTTTTGCAGGTGGTGCTGCCCAGTATCTTGAGACCAGTTCCATCCGGCTCCCTTTGTTACCTGCTTTGTCTTCCAAGGGACTTAGAGATGCTTCTTTACTTTAATTTCAGCACAGCAGGTCTCGATTTAATTTCATTTTTATTAACTTCGCCTGAAACCCAAATGAAGCCATTCAAGCTAGAATCATGTCCCTTTCTCACTTTGCTAAAATTTTCTTCTGTGGACGAACCTTGACTATTGTTTCTGCCCCATTTGCTTTCAAATGGTCTTCAGGAACGCTAATTAGAAGCTGATCCTTTTCTTTCTCATTTATAATTTTAATCTCTCATCATTTACATCTATTTCTTCCGATTGTTCTGCATTCTGGGAACGTGTCCCATCTTTTTACATGCCCGAAAACTGATTGTTTTCTTTGGCAGTTCCATTCTTACATAATCTTGCTGCAAATTTAAATTTGGTCATCCGAGTTTTGTGTTTTTGTTTGTTTGTTTCTAAGCTATGTCCATGTTAATCTTATTCTGTTCTGTTCTTAGATTCCATGAACACCTTTGTCTTTGCACAACTGGAGGAATAAAATAAGTCTAAATACTTTAAATTCCGAAATAAAAATCCCAATTACTGAGGAAGCTCAAAACCTAGAACATTTTCCAAATGATACTTTAAGAAGGAAATCTGTTTTAAATGCCTCTCCTTTTCAAAGTCAAGGTGTGTGTATCAGTTGCTCAGTTATGTCCAACTTTGCCACCCCATGGACTATAGTCTGCCAGGCTCCTCTGTCCATGGGATTCTCCAGGTAAGAATACTGGAGTGGGTAGCCATTCCCTTCTCCAGGGGATCGCTGCAACCAGCATTTGAATCTGGGTCTCCTTGATTGAATCTGAGTCCCTTGGAATTCAAGGAGATGAAACCAGTCAGTCCTAAAGGAAATCAGTCCTGGATATTCATTGGAAGGACTGATGCTGAAGCTGAAGCTCCAATACTTTGGCCACCTGATGGGAGGAGGTGAGGCACTGGAAAAGACCCTGATGCTGGGAGGGATTGAAGGCAGGAGGAGAAGGGGACGACAGAGGATGAGAGGGTTGGATGGCATCACCGACTCAATGGCAAGCTCTGGGACTTGTTGATGGACAGGGAAGCCTGGTGTGCTGCAGTCCACGGGGTCTCAAAGAGTCGGAAGCTACTGAGTGACTGAACGGAACTGAAGCATTTACTAGGGTGCCAGGCAGTGAGAAACGTGTGTGTTGCGTGTGTGCATGCTCATTTCTGTCCAACTCTTTTCAACCCGCGTGGACTGCAGCCCGCCAGGCTCCTCTGTCCATGGGATTTTCCAGGCAAGAACACTGGAGTGGGTCGCCATCTCCTCCTCACGTGGATCTTCCCAGTCCAGGGTTAGAACCTGCGTCTCCCGCGTCGGCAGGCAGATCCTTTACCGCTGAGGCTCCTGGGAAGCCCCCAGGAAGGACTGAATGCGCACTAAAACCAGCTGCACAGCATGGGAAATTTCAGCTCAACGTGGTAAAGGTTAAGAAACACATGTAACCTTGTAAATAAACCCAGAGAAGCACCATATCGTGCTGTGACTCTTGACTTGGGCGATAGGAACGGATTGAGAAAAACAGATGTGTTTGGGGGAAAAAAGAAATGGCCAAGGTACAGATCCATCTGAAGCCTGCCTAGTATTCCCTCCAGAAAATAGATATACCTCAGCTCTGTCTCTCTTTCCTCCATGGCTCCACCGCTCCTAGAAAGCCTTGACTTCTCCTTCCATCATTAGGGACAAAAGAAGACAGTGAATCACGTGTCGACTAAATAGGGTCCACATACCTTAGCCCTCACCAGACCTCACGAGGTGCTTTCAATTTGGAAACCATGAGGTTTCGTGAGGATGATACACCGGACCACCTGTTGGCCACCTGCCACTGGAAACGTGGTGGAATCTTTTTTTCTGAAGAAAACGAGAACACGGTTGCTCTTCACACCTAGGGTGGCATACGGGGCTATGGATGCTAGCAAAGCCACCAAGATGTCACCTGGTCACAGGATGACCGAGAGCACAATCACGTCGTGATGACGGGCTAGAACCCAGACCCTGAAAACTGGCAGCTTCTTTCCAAGTCCCCCTGCCACTGGCTGTTTGAAAGGCTCAGATCCACAACCTCAGCCACTCAACAGTTTGCATAAGGTTTTGAAGCAAAATTATCAGGTTGGTGCAAAAGTCATCACCGATTTGCACGGTTGACCTTTGCCGTTTGATACTGGAATACATTCTTAAATAAATGTGGTTATAGTATATTGTCATTTGAATGTACATTCTTGCTTTATGGGTTTTTTTTTTGCTAATGACTAGCTGTTAATTTTATATTTATCTTATTTCATTTTTTAAAATTTATTTTAGACTACAGAAATGATGGTAGACAAATAGCAAAATCGAGCGATTTTTTAAAAGCAATTATTTGCTTATCTATCTATGTATCTATCTATCTATTTATTTTTCACTGTGCTGGGTCTTCACTGCTGCTCACAGCTTTTCTAGTTGTCACCAGTGAAGGCTACTGTCTAGTTGCAGCCACGGGCTTCCCACTGAGGTGGCTTCTCTTGTTGCTGAGCATGGGCTCCAGGGAGGCAGGCTTCAGTAGTTGTGGCTTGTGGGGCTTAGCTGCCCCGTGGCAGGTGGAATCTTCCGTGACCAGGGATCGAACCCGTGTTCCCCTGCATGGCCAGATGGACTCTTAACCAATGGACCACCAGGGAAGTCCCTGAGTGCATTTTTTAATTCAAGTTCAAAATGGGTCGTTAACGCGGCGGGGACAACTTGCAACATCCATGATGCCTTTGGCCCAGGAACTGCTAACGGATGTACAGTTCAGTGGTGGTTTGAGAGGTTTCGCAAAGGAGATGAGAGCCTAAGGTGTTTCATCAGTAGACAGCTGGGCTCTGTAAGGCATTTTGCTAAAGTTCATGGCCTTACACAAAGACACTTGTCCATGGAGTGGCACTTAGCTCAGCTGAGCGAGGATCCACTGTCGTTTATAATACCTATTCAGAGGTCAGCCTCAGCGTTTGACTAAACTAAAAGCAATGCTTTTTAGTTTCTCCCTCCAGAGGCACAAGTCCCTTGCTGGAAGATTTTCTGTTGAAAGAAAGCTTTTGGGATGAAAGGCTGGTAACAGTGTCAAGCATTAGTCACCCAGTTGTGTCAGACTCCTGGTGACCCCATGGACTGTCACACACCCACTTTCGTCTATCCACGCAATTCTCCAGGCAAGAACACCAGAGTGCATTGCCATTCCCTTCTCCAGGGGAGTCTCGCAACCCAAGGATGCAACCTGGGTCTCCTATATTGCAGGCATCTTCTTTAATGTCTGAGCCACTAGGGAAGCCTAGCTGTGTATGTGTGGACAACTCATGAATTTGAAAATTTGATGCGGGTGGTAAGGGAAGGTTTCGAAGTGATGTCAAAATGAAATATATCTTCTCTCGGTTTAAAATAGTTATGTTTTGAGACTGTCCCAGTGGAGTGTTTAATACTCTGCCTTCCAGTGCAGGGGGCCTGTGTTGGATCCCTGGTTGGGGAACTAAGGAACCATGCGCAGTGATTGTTGCTGTTCAGTCTCTCAATCATGTCCAACTCTTTGCGACCCCATGGACTGTAGCCCGCCGGGCTCCTCTGTCCATGGGATTCTCCAGGCAAGAATACTGGAGTGGGTTGCCATGCCCTTCTCCCAGGGATCTTCCTGACCCAGGGGTCAAATCCGCATCTCCTACATTGCACGTGGATTCTTTACCAACTGAGCTACCATGGAAGTCCACATTTATAAAGCTGAACTGGCAAATATTTAAAAAAAAAAAGTCACTGGTTTTGAGCTTGCTGGTTGGGGAAATCAAACCTACTTCATCTTTTTTGTGTTTTGCTAAAAATCCAACCAACCTTCCTTGTTTCTTTCCTCCTTCCTTCCCTCATTCCCTACAGCGCAGCACTTAGGATCTTCACTGTCACAAGCTGTATCTTTTTTAGTTGCAGCGTGTGGGATCTAGTTCCGTGACCCTGGCCCCCTGCATTGGAAGCACAGAGTTTTAGCCACTGGGCCACCAGGGACGATCCCCCAAAACCTTTTTATAGCCTACTTATTTTACTTATTACCTGAATGTGTGATGCTGTCATTTCTACGAAACACTTATTTAGTTGCCCAGTCCTATCTGACTCTTTGTGACCCCATGGACTGTATCCCTCCAGGCTCCTCTGTCCATGGAGTTCTCCAGGCAAAAATCCTGGAGTGGGCTGAAACACTGACATAGTATATTTCTACATATTTTATCGTGATCACCGAGTGTTCAGTTAAACGTTTACCATAAGGCTATAACGTGCGGTTCAGGAGAAATTGTACAAGGTAAAATAAAAGAAGAAAGACTCTCTGAGTAAGAGTCTCTGCGGAGAAGAAGCCTTGACCTCAACGGTCGCCCTTATCAGAGGGCAGACACATGTTCTTGCATGGACACTTCACAGGCTCAAGATCAGAAAGAGAACCGCTCCTGTCACTTAAAGCAGAGGTCAAGTGAAGAAGTTGCTCCCAGACACAGCAGAATGGATGATAAGGTGGGGTATCTATATCCACAAAGACGTTCTAAATCCAGGCTAAAACGGATGTGTTTCCTACATCCCTCCTTGGGTAACCCCAGCCCACGTGGTTGGGGTGAGCTGCAAGCTAGACCCACTGCTGGAAAAGAAAGCTGACGGGATTCCTTCTCTATGAGGAAAGAACCTATCATTGTGGGAAATCCCACTTTAAATCTGGTTGTGTACATACTTCTGAAGGGCAAGTGGTTTAGAAGGTTGGAGATCATTCATTTCTTTCCTCCAATGTCTTTTGTTTGATTACTGAAATAGTCCTGATTGAAGGTCACACATCAATACATAGATGGATATCTGAACATGTGCTCAAGGCTATAGTTAACATGGAGAATGAATAATGACCCACTGCACAGCACAGGGAAGTCTGCTTAACACTCTGTAATAACCTGATGGTCACCAGGGGGAAGGATGGGGGAAGGGACAGTCAGGGAGTCTGGGATGGACATGGACACACTGCTGGATTTAACATGGAGAACCAGCAAGGACCTGCTGGCCAGCACAGGGAACTCTGCTCTATGTCATGTGGCAGCCTGGATGGGAGGAGAGTTTGGCGGGGGTGGGGTGGGGTGGTGGTGGTGGTGTAGATATATGTATATGTATGGCTGAGTCCCTTCACTGTTCAACTGAAACTACTGCAATACAAAATAAAGAGTAAAAAAAGAAAAGAAAGAAAATTTACATGTATCCTAATGTTCAGAGCATTGCTGTTTTCATTCTGTCGCTCAGTTGTGTCTGACTCTTTGCAACCCCATGGACTGCAGCACACCAGGCCTCCCTGTCCTTCACCGACTCACAGAGCTTGCTCAAACTCATGTCCATCGAGTCGGTGATGCCATCCAACCATCTCACGCTCTGTCGTCCCCTTCTCCCGCCTTCAATCTTTCCCAGCATCAGGGTCTTTTCCAGTGAGTCAGCTCTTGACATCAGGTGGCCAAAGGACTGGAGCTTCAGCTTCAGCATTAGTTTTTCCAATGAAGATTCAAGACTGATTTCCTTTAGGATGGACTGGTTTGATGTCCTTGCAATCCAAGGGACTCTCAAGGGTTTTGTCCAGCACCACTGATAGAAAGCAGTCTTAATGAACTAAAATTCTGACCATCATGGCAACATAATCTCAAACTTCCAGCCCCCAGAAGTGTGAGGAACAAGTGTCTGTTGTTTAGGTCTCTGGTATTTTTTTAGACTAAGAATCAGCAAGAGAACTCGCCTCTGGGCCAAAGAGACCAGGGAACTGCAATCCGAGGGAGCCAGTGTAGGCTGGACCTGGGGACCCAGAACCAGTATGCTTATTTGCACATGCGTGTGCCGTGGGCTCAGTCGTGTCCGACTCTTTGCGACCCCATGGACGGTAGCCCACCAGGCTCCTCTGTCCAAGGGAGTCTCCAGGCAAGAATACTGGAGTGGGTTGCCATGCCCTCCTCCAGGGGATCTGCCCAACCTAGGGATCAAACCCAAGTCTCCTGGATTGATACAAGGATTCTTCACCACTGAGCCGCCTGGGAAGCCTCACGTGTGCACGTGATAACAGGCACATTTAGCCAAAACATATTGCACGTGGGTAATTTTGTTGAACACATTCCCGGAATCAGATTTGTAACCTGGAATTCTCCCTTGAGCTTTTAACCTTCACATGCCCGAATCTAATATTCTCAACTTGAGCACAATTCATGACAAGGATAACATTTCTTATTATGCATGATCACTTCAGGAGCTTTTGGAACAAGACATGCTGCTAGAGATAAATCAATGACTTAGATACAAAATAGGTAGACAGGTAGCCAAAAATAAAGTACTGGTTCATCACTAACAGGTGATTCAATCTTATAAGAGAAATAAAAAGCCTTTCAAGGATGAACCTAAATCTTTCTACTAATTCCATCCCCAATATAGGAACTGTATAAAAAAAAATGGAAATCTACAAGTATCAAAAAAAAAAAAAAACCAGCTACTTTCATGTCACCAAGACTCATCTTTTCTATATGAGACAATATCGCCTACTTAAATCTTAAGCTATTTTTGCATTTGCTTCATCTGTGGAAGTACTATATTTAAGGCAGACGTGGGATAGAGGAAATAGCACTGACACCAGTGGATTAATTTAGAGGTTTCACTTGAAAAATAGCCTCACCTTCCTCTAAATTAAGAAATATTTACTCTGACTCTGCAGATGTCCAACGGGGAAAGAAATGATTGGGTCCTAGGTTTCTAGAGAAATGTCTCTTTATAGTGTTATAAATTGTGCCTTGCAAATTAAACTTCTACAAGCAAAAGTTCCCTTTCATTTAGGGAAAACAGATAATGCCTTTCTTTTGCAATTGTAGTGTTTCCGCCTACACTTACTAGAAGTTAAAGATAGCCAAATGTGACTGAGAACCCTCAGAACAGAGCAATGACAAAACAGAAAGCATAGTAAATCTGTCAACGATTAAGAAAAACCGAACCGCAAAAGTTGCCGTAAAGAATAAAAATCCTTGTTTTCTTTTGCAGAAGCATGCTAATCCTTTCTCAGTCTACTTATATCAGCGAGTGGCTCCAAATAAAATCTGCAGAAAAAACTAAGTTTTAAGCAGAAATTTTCCTTTTGCTTTGAGTGTTCTGTGTCACCAGATGGATGACACTGGTTTCTCGAACCTCACAGTTGCATTAAACTGCAGATGTTTAATTAAAGAACGGTGCATTTAGAAAAGTCAAGTCGCTCACAAATGAACAGCATCACTCTATCTGTCATCCGGGTCTAAGTATCTGGGGATGCAAACGTGTACCAAATCCATTTTTTTTCACCTCACTGAGGGTAACTGAGGATGCAGGGAACAGTCCTGAGGAACAGTGGGAGGCAGGGTTGTAGAATAAACAACTTTGCCCAGAGAGGAGACCCGTTGTGTCTCCCAGAAAGGTCGGAGGATGTGCAATATCAGCTCTGCCCTCAACAATCTTGGATGCATTAGGACCTGCAAACAACCACCTCTACAAGGCAGGCAAGGAACTTAAAAAAAAAAAAGAAAAGCAATACTGCTAAATAAGAAGAGTCATTCAGTAAGGGTGGGGTGTGACAAGGGTGCTGGCCGAGGTGAGGAAGTTGGGCTTGAAATCTAGCTTCCAAAGAAGAGATTGTTCAGACTGCAAGAAAAAGGACTGAGGGGCTTCCCTGGCGGTCCAGTGGCTAGAACTCTACACTTCCAGTGCTGGGGGCCTGGGTTCAATCCCTGGTCAAGGAACTATGTCCCACAGGCTGCAACTAACTGTACATATGCCACAACCAAAGGCCTCGTGTGCCTCAACTAACATCTGGCAGAGGCTAATAAATACATTTTTCTTTTTGAAAAAGGAGAGAGGTAACATAGCTTCCTGGGTTCGATCCCTGGGTTGGGAAGATCCCCCTGGAGAAGGGAAAGGCTACCCACTCCAGTATTCTGGCCTGGAGAATTCCATGGACTGTGTAGTCTATGGGGTTGCAAAGAGTCGGGCATGACTAAGCGACTTTCATTCATTCAACGTAGCTTACAAAAAAAATAATAAAACATTACGAGACTTCCCCAGTGGTTAAGACTTCACCTTCCAATCATGGAATGCATGTTCCATCCCTGATCAGGGAGCTAAGATCCCACACGGCTCTCGGCCAAAAAAAAAAAAAAAAGAAAATTAAAACATAAAATAGAAACATATAACAAATTCAATAAAAGACTTCTGGTGGCTGAGCAGGTAAAGAATCTGCCTGCAAAGCGGGAGACCGGGGTTTGATTCCTTGGTCGGAAAGATCCCCTGGAGAAGGGAGAGGCTACCCACTCCAGTATTTATGGGCTTCCCTGGTGGCCCAGCTGATTAAAGAGTCTGCCTGCAATGAGAGAGACCTGGGTTCGATCCCTGGGTTGGGAAGATCCCCTGGAGGAGGGCATGGCTACCCCTCCAGTATTCTGGCCTGGAAAATCCGATGGACAGAGGAGCCTGGTGGGCTACAGTCCATGGGGTCGCAAAGAGTCAGACATGTCTAAGCAACTAAACACAGCACAAAGAGTTAAAATAAAAATAAAAAAGAAGATGGTCTGAAGTGACACTAAAAATTGAGTCAAAGTATGTTGTACGCTTAACACTAAAAATTGAGTCAATGTGTATACTGTGCGCTTTCAGTCAGATCTGTGAAACAGGCTACCCCCTTTTTCACTAACGATTTCCGTCATCTTCATCTGTGGGTTTACCTGGATGGGAGCGTCATGATGAGAAAAGGACAGACAAGCAGAAAAGGTGCTTCTGTTGAGGGTATAGCCATGTACCGCAGATGCAATAAGATCAGCTGCAGCCTCCCAGATCTGCGACAGATACAGCACAGTCCTCGGGTACCACCATCCCAGACCCAGAGAAGGGAACGGGTCTGGGGAACAAATGAATGAATGAAAACACAGTAAAGGCAATCACCTCCTCAGTCTGATAGGAGCTCGTCCATGGCCTCCTTTCTCCTAAGCTGTCTGTCCCCAAATCTGGTCCCTGCCTGCCTCCTCCATCACTGAGTGGGACGGGCAGGACAAAGATGCTGGGGAGACGTCCCCTGAAGCCATCGGACTCGGCCGTGATGGCGGGACATGTTGGGAGCATGCCACCGTGAGCGTTTGTGAGCATTCGATGGACACTCGGCATGGAGGACCTGCAGATACATGTCGCCGCAAATACAGTGAGTGGAGTGAAAGTCGCTCGGTCGTGCCCATCTCTTTGTGACCCCACGGACTGCAGCCCGCCAGGCTCCTCTGTCCATGGGATTCTCCAGGCAAGAACACTGGAGTGGGTTGCCATGCCCTTCTCCAGGGGATCTTCCAAACCCCAGGGATCGAACCCAGGTCTCCCCAGCTGCAGGCGGATTCTTTACCATCTGAGCTACCGGTGGTCGCTGCAAATGTGATCTGGTAGAAAGCAGAACTCAAAACATCCTTTTGAAAATTTCTGTCAAAACCCCGAGCGCCAAGTGCTTTTCCCCCATACAGGATGTACTAAATAATACATAGCAAGCAGAGTCGTGAACACGGTACACAGTGTGAGTTCCAGACGCCTTTCTGTAACCACAGATTTTCAGCTCCCTGTTATCAAAAGAATAATAATAAAATGAGAAACAAACACACCAAAAAAAAAAACAAAAACAAAAAAAACTTTTGTGTCTTTATTGCTTAAACTTTCCTGATATGCTTGGGCATTGTGTAGATGGAAAAGAAAATGCTTCCAGGATGAAAATGAAAAATTAATGACTTTTTAAATTGAAGGATAAAAGCGAGGAGGGGAAAAAAAGATTGTGTTATTTTCTCCCTCATTCAACTCTATTTATAATCCAAAGCTTTTCCTCCGCAAGTAGATGGGGTTTTAAAATGAAGCTTACCCTATAGTTTTTTTGGAACGTGCCTGTGACTTTCATCATACGAAGAAAGGGGTTGGAAGTGAAATAGGAGGCAATGAGACGGCTGTTCACAACTGGGATCACACTGGTTAATTATTGAAGACTGGAAAGGAATCTACATTTCCCGGAGAGAGATGGCATCGCAGCCCAGTGACAAAGGCGAGTTGAATAAATAGGTTTCGGGAAAACTTACTGATGGCTTGCTGCGGTTTACAAATTAAAGAGACACTGAATGCATTTTAATGAAGGTAACTACGCACACACATAGAGAAAGGAATATTCTTTGTAGCTGCACACACACACACACACACACAGCCAGAGGTATACACACACACACACACACAGCCAGAGGTACGCTATTTCACACAGCGGGACAAACCCTAGCTTGGAATGGCTTAGCACTCCAATGATTCGTGATGGATGCCTTTCGTATCAAGCGTTCGTTCAGGGTTTCAAAGTCAGGACTCTGTGCTTAACGGGATGAATGTTTCGACATACCGGCAGAGGACAGACCCAACATCCTTCGCACAAAAATGGAATTCCCCGCCCTGCTTTCCGACTCTCTCTCTCTCTAGAAGGTAAATCTCCACCACTCTGCTTCCCACGGCCCTGAGCAGCTAGGACTGGCAGAAAGGAAAAATAAAAAATGCAGGAGCAGAAATCTGTTCCCACATTTTTTTTTTTAAGTTTCTCTCTCTTTAAAAAATTGTGTTTATTTATCTTAATTGGAGGATAATGACTTTACAACATTGTGATGGCTTCTGCCAGGCATCACTAGGAATTGGCCAGAGGTACACACATGTCATCTACATCTTCAACCCCCTTCCCACCCCCCTCCCCACCCCAATCCTCCAGGCTGTCCCAGAGCACCGGCTTTGGGTGCCTCGCTTCATACACCAAACTCGCACCGGTCATCTCTTGTACATGCGGCACCGTATATGTGTCAGCGCTGTTCTCTCAAATCATCCCACCCTCGCCTTCCCCCACTGAGTCCACAAGTCCGTTCTCTAGGGCTGTGTCTCATTTGCTGCACTGTTATGTAGGATCGTTTATACTTACCGTCCACACCAATCATCAAAACCTCAGGTCATCCTAAAGCCCACGCGTGGTTGTACGTTTTCACTTATGGCTGCTTCCAAGCGCTGACCCCACTCTTGACCCATTTCCCCATCACTGTGAGTCTCCACCCAAGTCTCACCTGCCCCAAAAATCAGCACGAGAGTCGTCAGCGTGATTGCAAAGAGAGCGGATAGCCCAATTTGGTCCGAGGTCCTCAGCCTCGACTTCGCACTTTGAATGACCTGGGCATCTTTCCAGAAATTCCCATGTGTCTGCAGACCAGTGAAATCAGAATCTGGTGATAAGGTTTTCGCAAGCTCCCTGTTGATTTCCTGGGTTGCCGACAACGCTGGCCTGAGGGATGGCCATCGGCTCATTCTTTTAGCCACTTGGGTGTGCTCTGTGGTCAGTCCTGTCTGACTCTTGCCGACCCCGTGGACTGTAGCCCGCCAGGCTCCTCTGTCTACGGGATCCTCCAGGCAAGAATACCAGAGTGGGTTGGTATTCCCTTCTCCAGGGGATCTTCCCGACCCAGGGATCGAACCCAGGTCTCCGGCAAGGAAGGCAGATTCTCTTATCATCTGAGCCACCAGCGAAGCCAGATCCTATATGTCGTGGGCCACAACTACAGATGCCAAGTTCTAGAGCTCATGCTTGATAAGGGAAGCCCCCCGAAAGAGCAGGCCACACACCACAACTAGAAAGCTGTCCCCACTCGCCACACCTAGAGAAAGCCTGCGTACAGCAATGAACACCCAGCACAGCCAAAAATAAATAACTAAAACAAAAAGCTTTAAAAACATATACAAATAAGACAAATATAGAGCCATAAAACTTTTCGGGATGTATTTAATCCACGACTCCCCATCACTAGACACTTTTTTTTTTCTATCAGAACAACAAAAGTAGCATCCTGATAAAATGAGGCTGTGATCCCTCCACTGGGAAAAGGGTGTTCTCACACCATCGGATCTCTCTCTGCTCCCGAGGCTTTTTGTTCCCAGACACTGCTCACATGCTTCATGCAAACTCTTTGTGTCCCTCAACCCACAAGACCAGCCAAAGACACAAGGATGGGGTTTTCTTCCTCCAGGAAAAGCCATTCCCCAAATCTCCAGCTGAGATTCACTTGACTTGATTTCCATGATGACGCTTTGACATGGAACATCACAGTTGGAAGGACCGTAAGATATGACCTAAGATAGAAATCCCCAAGTTCCTCCTGGATTGCCTTTGAAAACCAGTGTCACTTGACCACCATCTCCACAGTGGCCACTGAGGGACTAACACGCCAGATACACTGGACAAGGGGCGGATTTATCTTCCCAGTGGGGCTGAGCAAGACCCCACGAGACTTCCTCATGCTACGTAAGAACATGAACATGAACGTGAAAGTCACTCAGTCATGTCCGATTCTTTGCGACCCCATGGACCAGCAGTCCATGGAATTCTCCAGGCCAGAATACTGGAGTAGCTAACCTTTCCCTTCGCCAGGGGATTTTCCCAACCCAGGTCTCCCTTACAGATCTCCCTTACAGTATTTAAGACTTCTTTTACTGTTTATTTCTGGAAGCTTCTCTTTAATACTTTTGGACCCCAGGTGCCTGAGGGTAACTGAAACCACGGAACAGGGGGTGCACTCCTGGATGGAGGGGAAACGCACACAGACCTTCAGACCTTCCTACACGGAAGCTGCAACCAACCTGGAGCGTCGTCTTGGCAGGTCTGAGATTGTGACGGAGAAGGCGGAAAGAGAGAGAAGTGGTGCATTGTTCGCCGAGAGGCCTGAGCGAGGTACCCTGTCCATTTGCTTTGAGAAGACCCAGGGGCACGGGAACTGAGACTTGTCCTTGGCACACACAGAACTGGAGGAGGAGATGGCAGCCCCCTCCAGTGTTCTTGCCTGCAGAATCTCACGGACAGAGGAGCCTGGTGGGCTGCCGTCTACGGGGTCGCAAAGAGTTGGACACAACAGAACGACTGACCATGCATGCACACACAGGACAGTGAGGAAGCAAGAACTGAATGCCAATTCTCTTTTTCTTTTTTTTAGGGACAGCTTTTAAGAGCAAGTTTGCAACAAAATTAAGAAGAAAGGGAAGAGATTCCCACACATCCCTTGCTTCTATGCGTGCACTTTCATTATCCACATCAGTTGCCAGAATGGTGCCTTTCTTTTTAAACCAAGGGTGAGCCCACACTGACTCATGATCATAACCTAAAGTCCACATATGACATTGGGATTCACTCTTGATGCCGAACACTTTGTGGATTTGGCTACATGTACCATGATACACGGGCTCCCAGGCGGCCCAGTAGTCAAGAATCTGCCTGCCCAGCAGGAGATGCAAGTTCAAGCATTCGATCCCTGGGTTGGGAAGAACTTCTGCAGGAGGAAATGGCGACCCACTTCAGTGTTCTTCCCTGGGAAGTCCCACGGACAGAGGAGCCTGGCAGGCTACAGTCCATGGGGTCACAAAGAGTCGGACACGATGGAGTGACTAAACTATAGCAAACAACAAATAATCATTAAGCATCATACGGAGTAGCTTCCCTGCCCTGAAAATTTCTGTGTCCGCTATTCATACCCACCTCCAGTTCCTGGCAACCACTGTATATTTTCATTGTCTCCACCGTTTTGCCTTTTCAGCACGTCACGGCGTTGGAATCCTGTAGCACGTAGCCTTTTCAGACTGGTTTCTTTCATTAGTGAAATTGCTTGGCAGTTTTTAAGGGGGAAAATGAGGTGGTCACAGCAAGAATAGAGCTCTTTGATGCTGACAACTTAGTCTGAAATACTTCCTTGGGGAAATGTGCGCCATAATACATGCCTTCAAAACTTTATCTCATGTTGCAATGAGAGGCCTGCACACCATAAGTAGAGAGGAGCCCCTGTTCACTGCAACTAGAGAAAGCCCGCACCCAGCAATGAAGACCCAGCACAGGCACAAATAAATAAATAAAAAATTTTTAAAAGTTTACATGGGCTCCTCATCATTTCCATGTATCCTATTGGAAGTTTCCCATGTATCAGAAGGTTGTAGTGTAGGCAGAGGGAAACTGGGTGTTCACCCAGGACCCACACCTGATAAAAAGCCACTTCTGCAAATACCAGATTAAGCTGCACTCATTAATTAAGTTTATTCCCCTCGCACAATCATATCTCATTATTGCTGACCTCACTAACTGAGAAATCATGAAGACTTGGATGTCACCCGGCAACATGTTATCTTTGCAAACCAAAGCTCTCCCTCATGAACTGTGCAAAGCCTTCAAGTAATAAACACGTATATACCTTCAAACGGTCACATAATTTCGATGACTCTTTCCACTCACATGAAATAGTGAGGCTTACGAATTTCCTATTTCAACATAGAGTTTACACTCCTGACATTTTCAAGATAGAATCTACATTTTGTTCACTGTATCTTTCTCTAACTTTCGAGCAGTCATTTCTGCATATGACTGTAACGGGTGAAAATTTTCAGTATACCTCGTTCTTAAGGGTAGAGGTATTTCTTTTCACTTTTTTTTTTCCTCTTAAAATGAAAAAGACCTCATATTAAGGGCTCATGAATCTATATAAAGTCAGAACCATTACCTGTGCTGTCCGTTGCTATGACTACAAACTCATGTGATCTCTAGGTCTGACATTAATTCAAGTGTCTCTGCAGAGCAGTATCATTGCAAAGATATCAGAGAAAATTTAAGCCATGCAAGGAGCCAATAATAATAACAATAATAATAATTTATAGAAAAGATTTTAAAAGAAAAAGCACATTGTAGGAAACAATGAAATTTATTTTGTAATATATTTTATACTTTTATTATTAACTATTCACTTATCTTTTTATATATGATCCTTTCTCCCCTCAGGATCTATTTTTCCACTTAATACTTAAAGTGCACACACTAACTAGAACAGAAAAATTTTTAAAAAAGTAAAGATTTTCTTAGCTAGGGAATATCACATAAAAATAATGTAAGATGTTTATAGAGATTAAAAGTTTATTGCTTTTGCTTTCAAATTACAAACTGCAAGAGCTATGCTTGCATAAAAAGATTTTTTTCTGGCACTGAACCTCTATTAAATTGTATTGAGTGACCTTTGGTAAAATGATAGAGCCATATTGCTTTTGTAGACGTTACCTTTTTAAATTAACAGATGGGTTTGTAATCTGAAGGTACAAATGAAGTTGAGAACAGAACGATGTTTGGGTATCACTACTGTAAACAAGGCAACTCTATCAGCATTCATGCCTGGCTACATGGTCATAGGCAGGTAGTAGATTGATAGGTACATAGAACATGTTGCGATAGTAACTGCATAATTAATTAATTTCACTGGACACGACTCATCAGAATCCATTACAGCCAAAGCATGTGTCCATCTTCCGGAAGCCCAGGAAATCAGACTCTTTAATTAACACATTAAAGTGACTGGTAAAGAGTGAGTCTTCAAGGGGACATTCTAGTGGATACGTGTATTGAGATAACAAAAAGAACAGGATTGCCAGTGAAGCGTTAGAGAAGAAAGCAAACAGACCTGGAGAGGGAAAAGAAATACATGATGACGCACATGAAGAACGCTCAGCAAAGAGCAACTGGAAAAAAAAGGTGAAATACTGTGAACTCATCCAGACTGGAGCCCTGGATGGGAGTCATCAAGCCTTCGACAACTTGAAAGCAAGCTGATGCCGGAAACATCAGGAATTCTACCTGTAAGCGCTCGGCACTGTGGTCCACCTCTTCACAATGTACCAGTCAAGGGTTTCCAGAGAAACAGAACCAGTAAGATAGACAGATGATACGTAATAGATATACAGATAGATATGGATAAGACAATAGATGGGTAGATGATAGATCAGTGAATAGGTAGATGATGGATGGATGGATGATAGGTTACAAACACAGGTAGATAGATCAATATGGATGATAGGTTACAAACACAGGTAGATAGATCAATATAGGTAAAAGAACAGATAGCTAGATAGATGATAGATTGCTGAATAGGTAGATGATGGATGGATGATAAACAGGTAGATAGAAAGATGACAAAGGTACAAAGATGATAGACAGGTTGGCAGGTGGAGACATACCTATACAGGTCTAGAGGTCTATCTCTCTACCCACCCAACTATCTATATACTGAGATTTACTCTTGAGACATTGTATGACTGAGCTTCTGGCAAGCGTGTTGTCAGTCAGGCTGGTTGAAAATTCAGGACTTCTACATTACAGACGTGAGAATGAATGCCTTTTACTCTAGGAAAGCTCAGTGTTTCCTTTCACGGTCTTCAAGGGATGAGATGAGGTCCACACTCCTTGCAGAGGGAAGTCTTCTCAAAGTCAACTGATGGTCCACGCTCCTCACATCTACAGGAGACCTTCATGGCAACACCTTCACTTGTGTCTGACCAAACATCTGGGCACTGCAGCCTGGCCAACTGGAGACACACGAAAAATTTCATGGTCACCTTGACCCAACACGATCATCTCCCAGGTGCGGACATGCATCTGGTATCGAAGAGAAGAGATTTGTCCAGGTTGAGGCTTTTCGGGGGCCAGAGACTGGACAAGCCTGTCTTAGCTCAAGTTGGTCCTCAAGTTGCTTAGTCACTGGACTCGTTAGAGCTGCAAATGATGAGTAGAAGGTGGTGTTTAGGACAGCTCTGGAGGTCCAGTGGCTAAGACTCCACACCCCTAAAACAGGCGGCAAGGGTTCCACCCCTGGTTGGGGAACTAGATTCCACATTTGCACGTCCAAAATACAGAACATTCTGTTTACAGTGAAGTATGTCAAGACTGGTCTGTACGATCAAAGCCCTCTGCGTTTTCAGCTAGTTCCCGACCTTGTCGTGTGAGAGTCTCAGAGGCAGGGGTGGAACACCTTGGGGGCTTCTGTAACCCTGCTGCTTGAGGTCTGAAATCAGCCCGGCCCGTTACGACCTCGGTGACCTGCAGAAAACCAGCCACACTCCCTAGACCTCAGCTTGCTCAGCTCGCGGTGCCCCATAGCCACCCAGGACTGCCTGCATTGCTATGGTGATGAGATGGGGTGGTGTACATTAGAGCAGGATGTGTCCGCTCAATTCCATTAGTCACCCCTGACCCAGCTCACGCGGGACTGAGATGTCTCTAAGGCTGTGGGAGGTGGGGTGTCTGCAGAAGACGGGGTGGGGTGTTTGTGACTCTCCAGGAAGCCGGCTCCATCCCCATACCAAGCTGGCTCGTAGCAATAGCGAAGGCGGATGTTCAATTCTTTCCTATAAAAGGAAAGTCACTCCTGTGATCGCATTGCTCTTGTGTGATTATTGCATTCTTGTGCAATCGCATTTGTGGCTCACACTTTTGCAATCACAAGGACTGTCAGCTGCCAGCTTTCTCTGCCCGTGAATTGTCCAGGCAAGAACACTGGAGTGGGTTGCCATTTCCTACTCCAGGAGATCTTCGCAACCCAGGGATCGAACACACATCTCTTCCACCGGCAGATGCCTTCTTTACAACTGAGCAACCTGGGAAGCCTGACTCCAGCTAGTTCTTGCTAGTTCGTCACAGCCAGATTCACTAACAGACTTGTCCATGACTTTCTCTCCCTTTCGTCTATGACTTCTTAACCCGCCGCAGCTGAGCTTTTGCCTCAAGTACCACAGATCCTATACACGTTTCAGTTATTTTCCCTACATCCCAACAAGCTCAAGTCTATTTCCTCAAACTTGTTGCGTCAAAACAGTCCCTTGGCAGCATCCCACACAAGTGTCAATGTGACGCTAATCGTGATACCGTGCGTGACTATAACATGTCAGCTAAATAAACCTGTGGCCTTTATTAATATTTCACATGTCCTTTAAAAAACAGCTTCTGCAAAGGCGTTGGGAGACCCGACTGATAATTTATTTTCCTCCGCACTGTTGCCCTGGGGAGGGGTGGGCATTTTGCAGCTGACAATGATGGATTGTAGTGGGGTTCCCGGGATTTTCATCTCTATTTAACCTACAGCTTTCTTCTTTCTCTGTCTGCCATCTCCGCTTCTAATCTTGGATGCAGCAGGAACTGGTACAGTCAGTTGCTGACTCCAAAAAAGCATCGCCCTGACCCTCTCCCTATGAGTCTCTCCTCAGTCCTGAGTATTTTGATTTGAAAGGGATCAAATTGGGCACATGGAAATTGTGCACAAATTGAGCAGCACGGTCGATTCCAGGGGTGGAACTGGGTGGTAGAAGGTAACAGTAGAGCAGAAAGTCTTGCTTTATGCTGCTTGCCCCTGTAGATCTTTGAATTTGGTACCCCACACATGCATTACTTATGAGCTATCCTTAACTAAGTAAGTAAAAGCCAATAAGCAATGCAATAAAGAAATTTACCTGCAGGGTGCCAAAACCTGTCAAAGTTCTATTTAAAAAAAAATTTGTACAGTGAAGACTAAATGCTTTCTGTAGATCTTTCTTTATATTGCCCTCCTGGCAGATTTAGTTTCCCAGGAGATGGAAACCGCTGTAATGAAAGGAGCCACGTGAGGGTTTCCGACACGAGTCTCCGAAATGAAGATGCGGCTCACGTCTGCTCCCAGAGGCAGTGCGGGAAGAAATATAGCCAGCTGCCATCCTAATGAGGTCCCCCGCACCAGCGTCCCAGATACCATTCCTTCCGGAAAGACAGAGTGTCTGCTTCCACACGGCTGAACTGGAGCTAAAACTGGGATGGGCTCTGACCGAGAGAATGCGGGGCCCGGAGATGCGAAGACAGGTCTGGAGAACATGCGCCAAGCATCCTTGAGTTTCCACTCTTGTACCCTGGGAAGGGAATTCAGATAGCATCTGACGTGGAGGAAGCCAAGTGCAGACTCTGAGAGATGGAAATTGTCGCTCAGTCGTGTCCGACTCTTGGTGACCCCACGGACTGCAGCACACCAGACTTCCCTGTCCTTCACCAACTCCCGGAGTTTGATCAAACTCACGTCCATCGAGTCGGTGATGCCATCCAACCATCTCATCCTCTGTCGTCCCCTTCTCCTCCCGCCTTCAATCTTTCCCAGCATCAGGGTCTTTTCCAATGAGTCAGTTATTTGCATTGGGTGGCCAAAGGATTGGAGTTTCAGCTTCACCATCAGTCTTTCCAATGAATATTTAGGGTTGATTTCCTTTAGGATGGACTGGCTGGATCTCCTTGCTGTCCAAGGGAGGGAGAGGACAGATAAATCCTGAGGAACCCTGGCCAATAGTCGGCAGTGAAGCCATAGAGGAAGCCTAGGCGGAATCTTGCTACGGCTCCTCCATCTCACCCTGTCAGCCTTCTACCATTCTAAACTAGGAATCTTTGCCTTAATATTTTGTCCTGTCATCTGTATTTTTGAATGACATCAAGCCTACCTACATTTAATAAATTTTAAAAAGCTATATGAAATGCACCTGAAAAATTAGTGAATTATATTGGGTTGGCTAAAAAGTTTATTTCAAGGTTTTCTCTAACATCTTACGGAAAATCTCAAGCAATATATTCTCAGTATGTGTGTGTGTGTGTGTGTGTGTGTGTGTGTCTGTGTGTGTTAGTAGCTCAGTGGTGTGCAAGTCTTTGCAACGCCATGGACCATATAGCCTGCCAGGCTCCTCAGGGAATCTTCCTGACCCAGGGACTGAATCTGGGTCTCCCACAATTGCAGGCAGATTCTTTACTGAGTCAAAGGGGAGCCCCATCCATATAAACATATATGTTTCTCTGTGTATGCAGGTTAGTCGCTCATTTGTGTCTGACTCTTTGTGACCCCGCGGACTGTAACCCGCCAGGCTCCTCTGTCCACAGGATTTTCCAGGGGAGAATATTGGAGTCGGTTGCCATTCCTTTTTCCAGGGGATCTTCCCGACTCAAGGATTGAACTCGGGTCTCCCGCTTTGCAGGCAGATTCCTTACTGCTGAGACACCAGGAAAGTGCCTCGTCCCACACACATGTACACACAAGCACACACACACACATACATGCATGCACACACATACATGTATGCACAGACATATACATAAACACATGTATATGCACATATACATGTATGCATGCACACATGTGTATGCACATATACACATCAATGTGTATATACATGAACACACATGTACACATGCATACATACGCACACATACATGTATGCACATATACACAAACATGTGCACACATACATATATGTATATACACATATATCCATGTATATACACACACATACAATACACCTGTGTATACACACATACATGTATATATACATATATGCATATGTGTGTGTATATATCTCTCTCTCACATCATTTCCCACCTTTGGAATCTATCCTTCCTTCCACGGAGTCGATGCGTTTTCTGAATTTCTGTGTCAGCCGTCTTCCCTAAGGAGTGACTCCTTCAGGAACAAGTCCCTGGAGAAGGCCGACGACATCAGCATGCTCACAGCTCTCAGCTCTGGCTCGAGTCTCTCCAGTGTTTCTACGCTGCATAAAGACCTTCAAAGTAGGCTCTCTTTTAAACCTGGCCTTGATTTAAAGGCTCTAAGGGTCCCTGGGGAGCGAAGCCATAACCCAGACCCTGGGAAACACAGGCTTTGCAGGACCAAAGGGCTGGGTGTCTCAAACACAGGAAAGAACAGGTGCTTCAGAATGCTCCCCTCGGGGCTTCCTGTTAATGCCCAGCTGCCGCCTGGCATCACTGCCCCTCAGTCATGGCTGGTCCCTTGGGGCGGGTCTCTGAAGATGGGGTTGGGACTCAGCATCTTCACTGAGTCACAGAAAACCCGGGAAGCCTCCGTCTGGACGTGACACCACATCTGAAGTGAAACTCGCTCAGTCGTGTCTGAAAAGACTATACAGACCATGGGAACCTCCAGGCCAGAATACTGGAGTGGGTAGCATTTCCCTTAGCCTCCCCTTTTCCTCTTCTTTGCATCAGATACAGAGGAGAATGTATGTGCAATGGATCATTGACTGGATACCCTCCACCTGCTGTGTATGTTCACAAACATCAACCTAGGTCCTTGGAAAAGTCCACTGTTCATATGGAAAGACAATGTCTCTGGCTGTGAAACAGGCCTTCAGCAGAATAATTTAAGTAGTGTGAACACCACTGGAATAAGTATGTGTCCGTGTCTCAGTCAAGTCTGACTCTTTGAGACTCCATGGACTGCAGCCCGCCAGGCTCCTCTGTCCAGACACTGGAATAAGTCAGTGGCCTTAAACGATGACTACTTCAGGAGGAGATGTTCATTTGGACAGATGATGTTCGGCATCATTTTTCAAGACAATTAGAACATCACCACCATATGCAGCCACTATGGAAAACAGTATGGAGGTGCCTAAAAAACCTGAAAAATGGAGCTACCATATAAGCCTGCAATCTCACTCCTGGGTGAATAGCCAGACAAAACTATCACTGGAAATTTTACACGCATCCCAGCGTTCACTGCAGCACTATTCACAACAGGCAAGACATGGGAGCAACCTAAAAGTCCACTGACAGATAAGTGACTAAAGAAGTTATAGCGCATACATACAGTGGAATATTACTCAGCCATAAAAAAGAATGAAATGATGCCATTTGCCAGAACATGGATGGACCTTGAGATGGTGGACTAGAGTGAAGTAAGTCAGAAAGAGAAAGACAAATTCCACATGATATCACTTCTACATGGAATCTAAAATAAAATACAAGTGAATTCATCTACAAAACAGACTCACAGACGCAGAAAAGAGACTTGTAGTCGCCAAAGGGGACAGGTATGGGAGAGATGGATTGGGAGCTTTCGATTAACGGATGCAAAACCACTTATACACAGAATGGAGAAACGACAAGCATCTACTGTAGAAAACAAAAAACTATATTCAAGAGCCTGTGATAAACCATAATGGAAAATAATATGGAAAGTGATATATATGGAGAAGGGGATGACAAAGGATGAGACGGTTGGACGGCATTGCCGACTCAATGGACCTGAGTTTCAGCAAGCTCCAGGAGAGAGTGATGGACAGGGAAGCCTGGTGTGCTGTAGTCCATGGGGTCACAGAGAGTCAGACATGACTGGGCGACCAAACAACAGCAAAACTGTATCTACAGCACGAATTTAATGTCACCACCTAACATCCTGACTCCTGGTTTTAATCAGTGTTCTTGCCAATGTATGACACGCTGTATCTAACCTCCGTTGCAGAAGGCAGCCTGTTTTCCCCCACAGCCTGCATTATTAATAAATACGTCAAGGGAAAGATCGCTAGCATCGACCCTTCTGGCAGCCTGCCTTCTCCAGTCAATACAAACGCGTGCTGTCGACCCTCGAGTCAGCTTCCTGCAGGGCGCACAGGTCTGGAAGCAGCTGACGGGCCCCTAACTGGAGGGGAGCAGGTGGTGTCCTGACCATCACCATCATCTGGGAGCCGGAGAGCCGGGTTTGCAGTCCTAACGCTGTCCCCGAAGCCACCATCAAAGCTCTCCTATCTCAGTCTCCTCGACCCCCCGAGCAGAGGAAGGGCTACGATGGGGCCTTGAGGTCCCTTCCATTTCAGGAGGCAGAGCCCAGGTGAGCGTGGGCCAGGTCCCTGAGACCAGCCAGACATCCAGACAGATGTTTTCTACTCAGGTTTGCGTGGCTTCAGAAGTGCTTCCTCGGCTTCATTGTGACGGCTAGCCTAGATCACAGTCAGGGAAGGTCCACGTGGTCGTGGGGCCAGGATTTCATTCTCCCGTCGGTCAGTTCAGTGGCTCAGTCTTGTCTGGCTCTTTGTGACCCCATGGACTGCAGGACGTCAGGCTTACCTGCCCATCACCAACTCCCGGAGTTTACTCAAACTCCTGTCTATCGAGTCGGTGATGCCATCCAACCATCTCAGCCTCTGTCGCCCCCTTCTCCTTCCGCCTTCCATCTTTCTCTCCCCAAGTTCACAGTTAAAACCTCTCTGGATCATTTTTGACGAGTAAGATAAGCAGGGAGGATTGAAAAACTCCCAACTCAACTCAGGTATAAGAGAACGAATCTCACATATTACCTGGGCATCTCCCTTGAGCTCTGTGAGGATCAAATCCCACTTACACCTGTTTGCTTTATTGGGTTGCGTTTTATTTATTTACTTTTTTAACTGAGTTGCGTGAGCTGTTTGTTTATTTAGGAGACCCATCCTTTGTCCGGTTCTTTGCTTGTAATTATTTTCTCCCATCCTGAGAGCTGTCCTTTTCGTCTTATTTACGGTTGCCTTTGCTGGGCAAAAAGCTTTTAAGTTTAATTAGGTCCCATTTGTTCCCAGACAGGAATAGAGACTCAGCCATAGAGAATGGGTCTGTGGGCACAGGGTGGGAAGGGTAGGGGGCAGGGACTCAGACAACAGACTGACATGTATACAGTCCCATGTGTAAACTAGATAGTTAGTGGGAAGCTGCTTTTATAAACCACGGAGATCGCTTTGGTGCTCTGTGAAGACCAAGAGGGTGGGATCGGCGGTGGGAAGGGGGCTCAAGACAGAGGGGACATGTGTATACTTAGAGCTGATTCACACTGTCCTACAGCAGAAAAAAACACAACATTGTGAAGCAATTACGCTCCAATACAAATATAAAAGAAATGAAAAAAATCCTCCTTCGAGGAAGCGCTGGCATGACTGCTGCAGCTGACAAGACAGTGAAACACACAGTTTCAAAACTAACGCAAATGACGAGGCGCACTTATTGCTTTTTTTAAATTAATAATAATAATTTGTTCTGCCATTGTTTTCTTTAGCCGCCCATTCTGGCATGTAGGAACTTAGGTTTCTGACCAGGAATCAGAGCCGGGCCCCCTGCCGTGGAAGCGAGGTGGCTTAACCACTGGGAATCTCCCCCACGCTCCTTCTGAAGAGGTTCACAACTTCCAGAGATTCCTCTTCCAGAGGTTGCGCCGAGGAGTGACTTAGGAGAATGCCCAGCCTCCATCAAGTCCCCCAGCGTCACCCAGACAAATACACAGTCTCAGCCATCCAAAACTGGGTGCCTGCTATTCAATCACATCTTCCAAACAACCTCCACGCCTTCCTTTCCGTCCTCTGCGTGTGTGTGCTAAGTCACTTCTGTTGTGTCCGATCAGACCATCTGTGACCCCCATGGACTGTAGCCCGCCAGGCTCCTCTGTCCGTGGGATTCTCCAGGCAGGAACACTGCAGTGGGTTGCCATTGCCTTCTGCAGGGGATCTTGCAACCCAGGGATTGAACCTGGGTTTTCTGCATTTCAGGTGGAGTCTTGCTGAATCACTGGGGCACCTAAACTCCTACATAGAGAAATCTGAGAGTCTGCTGCACAAAAATCCAATGACACAGAGTTCTTCCCCTGAAATAAAAATACATTACCATATGTGAAATAGACAGCCAACAGGAATTTGCTGTATGTCTCAGGAAACTCAAACGGGGGCTCTGTATCAGCCTAGAGGGGTGGGATGGGAAAGAGATGGGTGAGTGAAAGCTGCTCAGTTGTGTCCGACTCTTAGCGATCCGATACAGTCCATGGAATGCTCCAGGCCACAATACTGGAGTGGGTAGGCTTTCCCTTCTCCAGGGGAATCTTCCCGACCCAGGGGTTGAACCCAGGTCTCCCGCACTGCAGGCGGATTCTTACTAGCTGAGCCACAAGGGAAGCCCAAAAATACCGGAGTGCGTAGCCCATCCCTTCTCCAGCAGATCTTCCGGACCCAGGAACCGAACCAGGGTCTCCTGCATTGCAGGCGGATTCTTTACCAGCTGAGCTGTCAGGGATGGGAGGGAGGTCAAACGGGAGGGGATACATGATTCATGGTGAGGTTTGATGGACAGCAACAAAAGTCTGTAAAGCGATTATCCTTCAATCAAAAAATAAATAAATTAAAAAAAGAAAAAAGAAAAAACACAAAGCCTGGAATTCCTGAGTGTCACGTCACAGCCAAACCACAGTGCCGTAGGGACTCAGAATGGACACAAAAGAATGGACACAAAACTGGAAAGCCAGGTAACTCCTTGATGAGGGATATTTGCAAAGAGCTGTCCCGTACCATCTTAATTTAAGTAAATTACTCACCTTCAGTTGCGCTCGACATAAAGTACTTTAGTGAAACCTGCAGAGAATAACTGGCGTGGTTTATAAAAGGCCCCCAGCGAACCGATGGGGATGGAGTAGATGTTATGTGAATATTCGTCTCCTTCTCTTCCGTGGAGGTTCCACCAGACTGAGGAGTGGGTGGGAAGGAGGAGGGTGGCTGAGGGTGGAAACGCCAAGAGCCTACAATGAATAAACAATCTCTCTTTTTCTTCCAGGACATGACACTGCTACAACTGGCAAGACTCTAGGCTGTTAGAGCCTCTCTTTATTGGACCCATGGTCCAAGGCCCTATAGCACCAACATCACCCCATCCCTAAGCTGCGTAAACATTCAGAATCTCAGGCCCATCCCATCTCCAAAACCATCCTAATCTGTATATTGTCAACATCCACAGTTAATTTTTTGTGCACGGTGAAGTTTAAAAAGGGCTGCCAAGTAGAGAAACAGGATTTAACTCTCATGACTAATGAGCTGTCCAACCTTCCCCAACCCAGAGGAGAAGGAAACGAGCGTTCACAAAGCATCTATCTCATCCCCCTGGCTTGCTGGTGCATGTTACGGGGCTTCCCGGGTGGTTCAGACAGGAAGGACTCTGCCTGCAATGCAGGAGACCTGGGTTGCATCCCTGGTCAAACCATACGGAGTTATTCCTTGCAAGCTACACTGCAGTTCTTAGGTTAAGCTCCAATTAACACAATCTGCTTAAATGAGTAGAGTCTGTCATGGCTTCCCTGGTGGTCCAGGGATTCAGAATCCACCTGACAATGCAGGGAACACAAGTTTGATCCCTAATCCAAGAAGATTCCACATGCCTAGGGGTTGCCAAGCACATATGTCACAACTACTGAGCTCAAAGTGTAGAGCAAGTACTGAGCCTACACACCCTAAAGCCTGTGTTCCAAAACGAGAAAAGCCGCCGCAATGAGAAGCCCACACACCACAACTAGAGAGTAGCCCACGTGTACCAGCAAAGACCCAAGCACAGCCAAAAAGAGAGTAATCCTAGAAAGAATTAACCCCTGTGCTGGGGGAAAAAAAAAATAAGAGTTTGTCAGAATTAGGGACATGGAGAAGAGACTGGTGCCTGCCAAGGGGGAACACGGGGTGTTTAAGGAAGACCCTGATGCTGGGAAAGAGTGAAGGCGGGAGGAGAAGGGGACGACAGAGGATGAGATGGTTGGATGGCATCGCTGACTCAGTGGACATGAGTTTGGGTAAACTGCGGGAGTTGGTGATGGACAGGGAGGCCTGGCGTGCTGCCGTCCATGGGGTCGCAAAGAGTCGGACACAACTGAGTGACTGAACAGCGATAGCAACAAAACGGGAGTCACTGTTTACACGAGACCCCGTCGTGGACACACCAGCCTGACCCCCGGCCAAGGAAACGGTTAAGCCAGCAGGGCCGGGTTGCCTATTTCCAAAAATGCCCTGTTTTGGTAGCTCCTGGGATTTCCAGTGAATATCTGCTCTCCTGCGAAGGAGGTTTCGAAACCACACCCAGACACACGGGCTTCAGGAACCTACAGGACTGACTCGTGATGAAAACCCCGGGTTCCAAGACGCGAGCGGGCTTCCCTGGTAGACAGCAGTGCTCAGGTGATGACGACCCAAGGCTGGAGGAACTGACTGCACCCCACGCTGCTCCCCGCCGTAGAAACATGAGCCTGGGGTCCCTGGGAGTTGGTCCCATGCGTTTTCTCCCTCTGCTGATTTTGCTTTCTGTCTTTTCACTGTGAAAAACCAGTAACCGTGAGTATGATGACTCCTGAGTCCTGTGAGTTCTTGTCATCAATCTGTGAACCTAGGGTGGTCTTGGGGACCCCAGACCCATCTCTTTTCCTTCTGTTACCTGGAAGCCTGGTGGACCTCATTAAGCTGTATAGTTGCCATGACGGTTCTTCACATATGGCATCAAGCCATCATAGGCTGTTTCTTCCTGAAGGTCAAGCTTCTCAGGTTCCTCAATCACCGTCGTGAGCTTGCTCCAACTCACCATGGAACTAGTCTCTCTCAAACGTGTTCAACTGTGTCTAGGGCCTCGTCCCAGTGAGGGACTGAGTCTTCCAGGTGTCTTCCTATGTGCACGCATTATAACCTGGTCATACATGGTTTCATTCCGAATACTGTTCCCTAGGATGGAGCCTGAGGGCCTACATTTGAAGTCACTTTATATCGTGTCGTTCTATCCAGTGGCTAAGTCCTGTCTGACTCTTCGTGACCCCCTGGACTGCAGCACGCCAGCCTTCCCTGTCCATCACCAACTCCTGGAGCTTGCTCAGACTCATGTCCGCCGAGTCGGTGATGCCATCCACCCATCTCATCCTCTGTCATCCCCTTCTCCTCTCACCTTCAATCTTTCCCAGCATCAAGATCTTTCCCAATGAGTCTGCTCTTCGCATCATGTGGCCAAAGTATTGGAGTTTCAGCTTCAGCATCAGTCCTTCCAGTGAACACTCAGGACTGATCTCCTTTAGGATGGACTGGTTGGATCTCCTCGCAGTCCAAGGGACTCTCAAGGGTCTTCTCCAGCACCACAGTGCAAAAGCATCCATTCTTTGGCGCTCAGCCTTCTTTATCTTCATGTTATTAAATAACAAAACACCGTCTCTCTTGTTCCTTGCTTCAGAACCACTATCTAATTTCTCTTCAAGTCCTCTTTCGGCCACCAACTAAGGGAAGGCCGTGACACCTTACAAGGCCAATATTCACCTCAATCCTCCTGTCTCTGGACACTTTCTGGATCCCAATGCGTTGGTGGCAGATGAGACTGGCAGGGTTCAAATGGAACTTTTACTAGACAACTAAGAGTAAACATGACATTCTCTGCAGAGAGCTAGAAATAAAAAAATGTTTGCAGAGTACAGCGCAGTCCGTCTTTCTGATCCTAACTCCAAGTGACACTGAGATAAAAATGTACTTTGGTGGGTGATATTTACAAGCGTCTAGCTGCTAGGAACCTTGCCTTTAAAGAAAGGCATAATTCTCCTTTTCTGAGGGCATCTTGACTTGGCACTATTTGTTTGTTTAACCTTTACTCTTTTTGGACTAGCTTCCTCCCTGTGGCCCCAGGACCAGCCCTGCTCAGCATTGCTGCTTGGCCCCTGGCATCCTGACCTCAACATTGGTCCCTGTGGCCGAAAGGACTTCTCAGGGGACTGCAGAGTTTCCATGCTGAGGTTCAGGCCATGCTGACTCGTGTTCAATGCATCTTTCATCTTGTTCCAGTGAACCTGATCGCCTGATAATGATTGCAGCAGGTAGGAAGCTATTTGAACCCTGACACAATTCACGAAGGCACTCGAGATCTGTCTACATTTCAGACCATGCCCCCTGCCCTTGCATTGGACAAAACTGCTAATAATATCAGGACTAAAGACGCTGAAATCCAGGAATTCCTGTATTGCTGCCTCGGTCTGTTCATGGACACCATTTAGAGCTGATCGCTTAGAGAGTTACTGTGTGTGTTAGTCAATCAGTCGTGTCCGACTCTGTGACCCCATGGACTGTAGCCCACCAGGCTCCTCTGTCCATGGCATCCTCCAGGCGCGAATACTGGAGTGGGTTTTCACTGACCTCTCCAGGGCATCTTCTTGACCCAGGAATCAAACCCAGCTCTCCTGCATTGCAGGCAGATTCTTTACCGTCTGAGCCACCGCAGTGCTTAATTTCACTCATCTCTTCTCATCTTGCCTCGCAGTTTCCCAGGGATGCAGATTTTAACCTCTATCCCAAAGGACAGGGATGCACCAAAGCTAAAACTAAGCCCAAATGGTGCAGTGTCATTCTGATAAAAGTGTTCCATCTCCTCTTTTGTCTCAATAGATTTGCTGAGTTGAGAGAAGAGGATAGCATGCAACGGGGATGGGAGAAAGAACGGATGGTTTGGAGAGAAACACAGGGTCCAAAACATGGAAGTAAAAGTGTCCCTGAAGAACATTAAAAGGATTATTTATAGCATTCTTAGAGAGATACCAGGGCTTCCCTCGTGGTTCAGATGGTGAAGAATTCACCACAGTGTGGGACACCTAGGTTCGATCCCTGGGTCAGGAAGATCCCCTGGAGGAGGGCATGGCCACCCACTCCAGTATTCTTGCCCGGAGAATCCCGTGGACAGAGGAGCCTGGTGGGCTGCAGTCCATTGGGTCTCAAAGAGTCAGACACGACTGAGTGAGAAACACGGAAGAGATACAAAGAATGGAATTCCTTCTGGATGGGAGAGGAGTTTGAAAGAGAATGGATTCATGTGTATGTATGGCCAGGTCCCTTTGCTGTCCACTTGAAACGGTTATGATGTTGTTTGGAGCTGCACCCCCATGCCAAACAAAAAGTTCAAAAAGAAAAAGGAATTCCTTTTCAGGGTGTTTTTGTGCTTTGATATTATTTCTTTAAATAAGAGACCGTGGCAACACAGATCAAGGCAGTCACCATGGACTTGCTGCACGGCGGCCACACACACATGCATGAAGACAGCTCTGTGGACAAAGTCACTGTGGCCTGAGCACAGGTTTCAATATTAGATGCTGCAGGATCTTGGTTGGCGTGACCAGTTTTCCTGTCTCTCTGCTGTCTTCATTCCCTGGAGATTATCAAAGTGTGTGCAGCATAGATGTTAAAATTGTTTCTGCCACCATTCGAATGCCCTTATTGGACTGTTGCATGTGTGACAATACTGTGTGTGTGTGTGAGAGAGAGAGAGAGAGAGAGAGAGAGAGCTCAGAGTTGTCCGACTCTTTGTGACCCCTATGGACTGTGCTCCTCTGTTCATGGGGTTCTCCAGGGAAGAAGAGTGGAGTGGGTTGCCGTTCCCTTCTCCAGGGCATCTTCCACACCCAGGGACTGAACCCAGGTCTCCTGCATTGCAGGTAGATTGTTTCCTATCTGAGCTACCATGGGAGCCCCATCTTCATCAAGGCTGTTATTTTATTACTGGTATAGCTCTCACTGGTTACTTGGGGAAAAGAGCTTTGCAAGTACGAAAGAAAGTGAAAGTGTTAGCTGCTCGGCCCGACTCTTTAGGACCCCATGAACTATAGCTCGCCGGTCTCCTCTGTCCATGGGATTCTCCAGGCAAGGATACTGGAGTCGGTTGCCATTTCCTTCTCCAGAGGATCTTCCCGACCCAGGGATCGAACCTGAATCTTCTGCATTGGCCGGTGGGTTCTTTACCGCTTGAGCCATCAAGGAAGTCTCAGGCGATGTGAAATAACTCTCTCACCCAGAGACAAACAGTGGTATGAGTGCTGTGAATTTGTCTTCCTCACTTTTGTGACAATCCACTCGGGAAACAGCAGATGATATAAAGACTTTATGCTCATGGGGTAAATTCCCTGGTGCATATACTTAGTAAGCCAAATAATTCAGATTCTTAAGAAGTCTGTTAGACCCTGAAATACCGGTTCAAAATGATACAACGTCCTCCACCGTCGGTATTACCGCCCATACCATGTGCTCACATATGTGGATAAACATTCTGTAAAATCAGGATGGGCTTAGGGGAGAAACTGAGTGGAAATGAAACAAGCCCACAAGTACATACGACAAACGAGAGCACTCCTTCCTTCTATTACAGTTTTGAGAATTTCCACGAAAAACACACAGACATAAACCCTTCTCGTTCAACAATACTGTCGTCAATTCATGTATTTTTTATGAATGTCATTTTGTCAAATTATTCAACCTAAAGTTTCATACTGTTCTAAAACCCCCCCTGGAGAATATGTGGACAAAGTGATCATTATAAATCAAGCTCCAGGTCTCCTGAAGCTCTGCTGAAGCCTCGGTAAGACCCCCCCAGGTTTATAATAAACACCACTGAGAATCCAAATCAGCAAATTGGAGTGAACCAGCTTTCGCTGAAGAAAACGGCTGTGAAGAAGGATATTTTTTGGTGACTAATGAGAAAAGTATTCATTTTGTCTAATGGGAAATATTCCTAGAACTCTCCAGGGCCACCATCGTGTTCTTAGAAGACAGTTCCTAAGAACATTACCTTCCGCCATCACCCTGCTCATTACTGATCCATCTCCAGCCTCTCCCAGTGGGGTTACATGCAGTCAGAAACCATGCATAACATCCAGTGAGAGTTATTATGGATGTGACATTTCAGAAATTTCCTAATGAAAGCATGACGCATTACTGTCTTGCGGTGAACTGATTTCAACAGCCCCATTACTTGCCACGTGCCATGCACAAATTTTTTGCATTTATTTATTCACTTTAAATTTTAACTGGAGGCTCATTACTTTACAATATTGTGGGTTTTTTTTTTTTTTTTGCCATACATTGACATGTATGAATGTCAATTCAGGCAGTGCATGAATCTAGTCATGATTTTGCCTCAGTGTGATCCTGGCACCAATAGTGAAATGTTTGCATTGGGTACTATTAGGAAGTCTCCTCCATTTCTGAAAACGACATCCATCCACCCTTGAGTTGATTTTACATGGAATGAGCAAGAATTTTATGAGCTTGGCAGCCACAGACTGACGGCTCTTTTCTGCACACGAACATTCACTCTGTAGATTATTTTCTGTGACTCTCTAATATTGGGAGACTGGGAAACAGCATATGTGTCTAACAAGATCTTCAAACGTACCCGGGTGAACCCTCTTCTCATAGATTCTGAGGTCCAGGTATGGGTGGAGATACAGATGGACAAACAGACAGAGAAGTCAGACAACTTCTTTGAGTTCAAAGATTCACTGCTGATAAAGGGAAAGTTTCTAAATTACCTAGGTTTCTTAACCACCAGGCCAGTCTCCAGTAAAAAAAAAAGAAATATTAGTCGCTCAGTCGTGTCCGACTCTTTTGCGACCCCCATGGACTGTAGCCCACCAGGCTCCTGTGTCCATGGGGTTTCTCAGGCAAGAATACTGGGGTGGGTTGCCATTTCCTTCTCCAGGGCCTCTTTCTGACCCAGGGATGCAACCCTGAGTCTCCTGAACCGCAGGTAGAGTCTTTACCATCTGAGCCAGCAGGGAAGCCCCATCAAAAGTGTTTCGAAAAGAGTAAGGTGACAATTCAAAGGCAATAAATTAACCTTCACTCCAGCCTACACCATAACTTTATGTAGATAGACTTCACTGTCCCGTGAAATCCAACATAAGAATACAGTTCCTAAGAAACAAAGACATGTTCCCTTTGCACCTCAGATTAAAAAAAAAATCAGCTGAATGATCAGCTGGAATGGGTGATGGGAAGAAATTTGGGGGAAAGGAAAGGACAGTGCGGCAATGGTAAACAAGATCGTTGTGTTTGAGACCTCCCTGGTGCTCCAGAGGTTTCCAATTCGCCAGCCAATGCAAGGGGACCCGGGTGTGATCTCTGTTCCAGGAAGACCCCATATGTCGCGAGGAAATGAAGCGTGAGTGTCATAACTACTGAAGCCCGTGTGCCCTGGAGACTGAGCTCTGCAACCAGAGAATCTGCTGCAATGAGCGGTGTATGCACCCGAAACAAGAGAGTAGTCCTTGCTGCTCGCAGCAAAGACCCAGGACAAAGTCCACTGAGCAATTTTCTCCTTCCCCTTGGGCCCTCTTCTCCCGTGCAGAGGAGCTGTGTTCCCGGAGTGACACCCAGCTCAAAGGTCTCACGAGCAGTACTATCGCTTCCCCACACGCACCCAAAGCAGCTACTGACTACCCACAGCCGACGACTCTTTCAAGCCAATGTTATATTATTGTCTTATCTCATGGAGAAGACTCTTGACAGGCCCTTGGACTGCAAGGAGATGAAACCAGTCCATCCTAAAGGACGTCAATTCTGAATGTTCATTGGAAGGACTGATGCTGAAGCTCCAAGCCTTTGGCCACTTGATGAGGACGGACTCACTGGAAAAGACCCTGATACTGGGAAAGATTGAAGGCAGGAGGAGAAGGGGACAACAGAGGATGAGATGGTTGGATGGCATCACTGACTCCATGGACATGAGTTTGAGCAAAGTCTGGGAGGTAGTGAAGGGCAGGGAAGGCTGGCGTGCTGCAGTCCATAAACTCTCAAAGAGTTGGACTCCACCACTAACAACAGTGATACCAAAACACGGGACAACTGCATAGACTCGGGGGACATGAATCTGGGGGGGTAGATCTGTAGCTATGGCAACTTGGAGTGATGATCCTCTAGCATCCCTGCTGAGTGTGCAAAATCAGGTGGTATGAGGGACTTGCCTCATGGCCCAGTGGCTTGGACTCTGTGCTCCCAATGCAGAGGTCCCAGGTTCCATCCCTTGTCAGGGAACTAGACCCCCACATGCCACAACTAAGAGATCAGGCATGCTACAACTAAGACCTCATACAGCCAAATAAACAAATATATATTTTAAAAAAACTAGTTTGCATTAGAGAAAAAGATGATGCACACACAATTCTATGTGAACTTTTGTGTCTATGAAGGCTGGAAAGTGGGAATGCTGGTGACCCGTGAGGACAAATAGGGGTCTGACCTTTTTTCACTCGGAAGCATTAAAAGCTGTGGGAGAGCTGGGAGGGAATGCCAATGTCATTTCATGAAACAGTCAACCTTCTACAGACACGTCCCGGTATAAGGACAGAGAGACATGAGCGAAGCCTAATGCTTAGACAGTTGGGTAGCTCAGATGGTAAAAACTCCTGCCTGCAGTTCAGGAGCCTCAGGTTTGATCCCTGGGTCCAGAAGATCTCCTGGAGAAGGGAATGGCAACCCACTCCTGTATTCTTAGCTGGAGAATCCCATGGACAGAGGAGCCTGGCGGGCTACGGTCCATGGGGTTGCAAAGAGTTGGACAGGAATGAGTGTCTAACACTTTCACTTTCATGAAGAAAACAGTGTAATACTATGGACCATTGGTGGGGATTCATGCAGGAGCTGGGAAGACTGCCATTAGCAGCTCCACTAAAGAGGGAAGAAGAAAATTCGGACAAAGAAGGAAGGTGTGTTTGGCTGCAGGACAGCGTGCCTGTTAAGATCACAGGCTTTGGAACCCAGCAGAACTGAGTTTCCAGTGAAGCAAGCTGGGACTTCTGAATCCACTAGGCTTCCCTGTCCTTCACTGTTTCCCAGAGTTTGCTCAAACTCATGTCCATGGAGCCGGTGATGCCATCCAAGCATCTCATCCTCTGTTGCCCCCTTCTCCTCCCGCCCTCAGTCTTTCCCAGCATCAGTACGTCAGTTCCAGCTAGGCAATGGATTTAATTTTCTAAGCACAGTTACTTCATACGGATCTCGAAATGGGTATCTGAAACAATGAGCAGTGATGTCCACGTCAGAATTGCTCAGGAAATTGCATACTGCAAACATAGTTTAAACAACACATTATTTGTAGACCATCACACCGGCTTCTTATTCTGAAAATTATGGATTAAAGAGCTACAGTGAAGACTCAGTTCTGACACCCAGAACAGTCTTACTTTCCGGCACTGGGTCGCCCTAAGTAAGGAAGCAAAGCTCTTATTTGCAAATATGTGTGAGCTAATAAAGGCAAAAGGAAGGAGATTTGAAACAGATAGCTACGTTTGTAAATTTATAGCAAAAAATATATATGTCAATGGACTTTCTTGGTGGCCCACTGATAAAAACTGGCCTTGTAATGCAGAGGTTAAGTGAAAAGCTGCTCAGTCGTGTCCGACTCTTTGCGACCCCATGGACTGCAGCCCGCCAGACTCCTCTGTGCATGGGATTCTCCAGGCTACAACACTGGAGTGGGTTGCCATGTCCTCCTCCAGGGGATCTTCCCAACCCAGGATTTTAGCGTCTCCTGCATTGGCAGGCAGATTCTTTACCACTGAGCTGGTAAAGCACGTACACTTCCATTTAAAGAAGGTAAGATTTAAACAAAGGGTGCCTATCTGGAAAAACTACTGTGACTCTGACCAACTACTCCAGTGAACGCGGTCCCTACCACTGTGAACCGGAGCCACAGTGACCCCATCAAATCTCCCCCCAACACTGCCTCCAGCCTGCAGAATTCACTCTCGGAGACTTTGCCAAGGGGCAGGCAGGTGTCAAATCTGACCTCATTTGAAACTCCTCCTGCAAAAGCCGTGTCTCCACTTTGCCTTTCAACTCTTCCCATCAGCTCCTGGAAGTTACTAGGAGAAGCTGCAGCTCAGAACCCCTTCCCCTTGGAAGCCACGGCTGCTAGCTTGAAGCTGGGAGCAGTGGGGTCACCATTTCATCTTCAGTTCGTAAAATGCACGGCAAGCCAACCCAGTCGATGAGTTTGGGCCAACATACACTTTTCTTCCTTTGTTCCAACCTAATGGATTTGTCACTGGTCTCTTCCCCTGTTGATTATCATTTTAACCTCCTCATTTCTCATTTTCTACACTGTGATTATTAGGCTTGTCTACAGACCCCTTTACAGATGATCCCTGACAAATACCCATACACTAATTACTGTTCCTTTCCTCTGGCAAGATAATAAAGGTTATTTTCATTCCTAAATGCATTTTGTGGTTCAGCGACTCTGGCCTATTTTCAGATCCCAGCACTCATTTGAGAGATGAGAATAATACTAATAATTTCCCTGACAAGGAAGTCCCGTGTTGGTATGGATTTCTCTATTTTTATATGCCTAGGCGAGAGGATGCTTTATCCCCAGTCTAGACTGGACTAAAAACAGAGCCTTACCCTAGGCTATATATGCTTTGAAAAATAAGTTACATATGTACATTAGGTGGAAAAGCACAGTTTGAATTTCTGAAGGTAACAGCAGATCTTTCTTTGAATAGGGAGCCACTAGCGAGACTTTGTAGCCGATTGCTTTTAAGTCTCTGTTGTTTTTTGTTATTTAGTGGCTCAGTCCTGTCCAGGTCTTTGAAACCCTATAGACTGTAGCCGATCAGGCTTGTCAGTCTACAGGATTTTCCAGGCAAGAACAGTGAAGAGGGTTTCCATTTCCTCCTCCGGGGGATCTTCCTGACCCAGGGTTCAAACCCACGTCTCCAGGGGCTCCTGCACTGCAGGTAGATTCTTTACCACTGAAGCACCAGGGAAGTGCTTAAGTCTCTCTGCTGTGATCAAAACACACTGTCCATCCATGTTGGCCTTCCTGTGACTCTGACCCCATGATGCTCTCACGACAACAGTCTGGAAGTCCACCCAGCTCCATCTTGACGGTAAAGTGGTCGTTTCCCTAAATTCTGGAGGGTGCTCCATCATCCACCTCTGGATCTGAGTCTCAAAACCAGACTTCTCATTCCTGAGCCAAGCTGAGCACCAAAGTATTGATGCTTTTAAACTGTGGTGTTGGAGAAGACTCTTGAGAGTCCCTTGGACTGCAAGGAGATCCAACCAGTCCATCCTAAAGGAAATCAGTCGTGAATATTCATTGGAAAGACATGCTGAAGCTAAAACTCCAATCCTTCGGCCACCTGATGTGAAGAGCTGACTCTTTTGAAAAGACCCTGATGCTGGGAAAGATTGGAGCCAGGAGGAGAAGGGGGTGACAGAGGATGAGATGGTTGGGTGGCATCACCAACTCGATGGACATGAGTTTCAGTAAACTCCAGGAGATGGTGATGGACAGGGAGGCCTGGCGTGCTGTGGTCCAGGGGGTCACAAAGAGTCAGACACGACTGAGAGACTAAAGTGAACTGAACTCACCTTGGACATGAGGTGTATCCCAAGCTTCCCAGCCAACACATGGACACCATCCAGGCAGCTGGTCATTTCTTATTTCTGATGTCTGCACCATCACACTGAGGGATGCTTAGGTTCTCTGCCTTGAAACCCAATGGAATCTGGATTTCAAGACCTTCTTGAGCAGTGTAAATGGTGGTGGTGTGGTTGAGTCGCTCAGTCGTGTCCGACTCTTTGCGACCCCGTGGACTGTAGCCTGCCTGGCCCCTCTGTCCGTGGGATTCTCCAGGCTAGAATGCTGGAGTGGATAGTCATTTGGTTCTCCAAACATAAATGGACCATCAGCAAAATGATGATTTCCATGTTGAAAACTGCCCGCATCTGCTAAGTCTCCTGGCGGTTTCATTTTCTAGAACGCTTCATACTGTGAATCGAATCGATAATTTGTATAATCTCTGTGAAATTTCATTGAGGAGCTACCGATTGGGACACTGGCTGGTCTGCTGGAGCAGTTAATTTGCATCTTCCCCCACATCAAAGGGGGAAGATGGGGTCATTATCACCCCGCCCCCCCAAGAAGAAACTCTAATTAAAATACGGAGCGTATTTTAGCTTTACTGTGCAGTTTACCTTTAGACAGACACAGCCTGAGGCTCCCTTATAATAGCAGGAGTAATAGGTTTTAGTGGAAAAGATAAGCCTTCTCTATTCTCTTGTTATTTTGGATTTGCGTTCTAACAAAACAGGATTGGACACGTCTGATGAAGTTAAACTGATAAGTGTGTTCCGGTAATTGCCTCAAAATGAATGTAGATAAGTTAAGAAAAAAAAGAAGAAGAAGAAGAAGAAGAATATCCCCCTAACTAAATGGGATGTTAAACACAGGCTTGATGTTAAACATGGGATCTTAAAATTTGGTCTTGAATAAATCAGGTATGTACTGGCTGGCAACAACAAAGTTAAAAAAAAAACAAACACATTTAACTTTTTTTCCACACTCCAAGGATGGAGAGGAGGTGACGACATATTGAATGTTTATAAGACAGCATGTGTATGTGTGTGAGTGTATATATACATATGGGGCTTCCCAGAACCCAGCTGCCAATGCAGGAGATGAAAGAGACTCGGGTTCGATCCTTGGGTTGGGAAGATCCCATGGAGGAGAAAATGGCAACCCACTGCAGTAGTTTTGCCTGGAGAATCCCATGGACAGAGGAGCCTGGTGGGCTACAGTCCACGGATTGCAGAGTCAGACATGACTGAAATGACTTAAACACACAAACACACACACACCTATATCATATATATATATATATATATATATATATACATATACATATGTGAGTGCTTATGTTTTTATACAGGAGATAAATGTATAACTTAAAATTAAATATTGTAAAGAGTGTATCACCATCCAATAAATACTTGCCTAGGCACACGATACTCAAAAGGAGGGCAGTCTTCCCACCATGGGACATTTGGAAACATGGGGAGATATTTTAATTGTCACAGCTGAGAAGGAGGAAGCTACTGGCATCTACAGTGGAAAGGCCAGTTCAGTTGAGATCAGTTCAGCCGCTCAGCTGCGTCCGACTCTTTGCGACCCCATGGACTGCAGCACGCCAGGCCTCCCTCTCCATCACCAGCTCCCAGAGTTGTTCAGACCAGGGATGCTGCTAAAGGTTCTAAAATGCACGGGACGGCCCCCTTCACCCTCACAAAAGATAAATACCAAGACTCAAATATCCCTAACGCAAAGATGGAGAAAACCTGGTCTGAAGAAACGTGGGTATTTTCTGGTATTAGGTACTCACCATGAATCAGGCATGACACTTGGCTTCTTTATCTAAATGGCCTCATTTAATGCTCACAGCTTTTCTGTGAGGCTGTGCCCTTTTTTTTTTTTTTTTTTTCATGTGAGAACATGGAAAATGAAAAGCTCACAAATGTATTGATCTTACTGAGAAGCAGAGAGCCACGATTCAGAGGAAGATCTTTCTGGTTCCTATGCCATCTTGTGTAACAAAACTTGCCCATTCCTCTTTGCAGCAACCACACAGTTTCAAATTAGAAAAACAGCTTTGGGAGTAGGGGCAATGATTGTCATCTTGCCACTGAAGAAATGAATGAAGAAGGCTAATCATTGCATAGGATTGTGCCTAATGACTACTGCAGTCAGTGCTCTCTCGAGACCACTGAGTCGGCAATGCCATCCAACCATCTCATCCTCTGTCCTCCCCTTCTCCTCCTGCCCTCAATCTTTCCCCAGCATCAGGGTCTCTTCCAATGAGTCAGCTCTTTGCATCAGGTGGCCCAAGTATTGGAGCTTCAGCATCAGCCCTTCTGGTGAATATTCAGGGTTGATTTTCTTTAGGATTTAACTGGTTGCATCTCGTGGCAGTCCAAGGGACTCTCCACACTCTTCTTCAGCACCACAAGTCAAAAGCATCAATTCTTCGGTGTTTAGACTTCTTGAGGGTCGAACTCTCACATTCGTAGCTGACTAGTGGAAAAACCATAGCTTTGACTAAGTGGCCCCTGTTTAAAAACAGCCTCCAGAGGAGAACCCTGCTTCCATGTCTACTTGATAACCTTAGACAGATGCTTGACAGTTCTTGAAAAAGATGTTCTTGAAATAGAGGGCCCCTTTGTAGCTCTCTTTATGTCTGGTTCCAGTGTCTAACCATAAACTTTGTTTTGATATACCATTGAGAGCCCATCAAACACCTAAACTAGGGAACTGTCCGGTGATCCAGTGGTTAGGACTCAATGCTCTCAACCCTTGGTTGGGGGACTAAGATCCTACAAGCTGGATCGGCCACTGGGTGGCCAAAAAGGAAGAAATAAATAAGACGTAAAAAACAACCTAGACAGCATATTAATAAGCAGAGACATCACTCTGTGGACGAAGGCCTGTATAGTCAAAGATACAGTTTTCCCAGTAGTCATGCATAGATGTGAGAGCTGGCCCATAAAGAAGGGTGAGTGCTGAAAAAGTGATGCCTACAAATTGTGATGCTGAAGAAGACTCTTGAGAGTCCCTTGGATGGCAAGGAGATCAAGCCAGTGAATCCTAAAGGAATTCAACACTGAATATTCATTGAAGGACTGATGCTGAAGCTTCAATACTTTGGCCACCTGATGGAGAAAGCCAACACATTAGAAAAGACCCTGATGCTGGGAAGGACTGAAGGCAGGAGGAGAAGGGGACGACAGAGGATGATATGGTTGGATGGCATCACTGACTCTATGGACATGGGTTTGGGTGGACTCTGGGAGTCGGTGATGGACAGGGAAGCCTGGCATGCTGAGTCCATGGGGTCACAAAGAGTCAGACAGGCTTAGTGATTGAACAACAACAGAAAACAGAACCAAAACCAAACAAACAAACTCACCTAAATTAATTCTGTTAGAATATATTAAGCTCTGTTGGTTTGGTCATCCATTACAATAGTGCTAATTACTCCCAATTACGGAGTTATGAAACCCTAACCCCTAACCCTAATGCTTATCCCAACCCTATGCAGTTATTATGTTCAAGTCATTTTCTCAGTCTTGTGTGTGTGTGTGTGTGTGTGTGTGCGTGCGCATGTGTGTGTGTATTTCAGTGACTCAGTCGTGTCTGACTCTTTGCAATCCTATGTACTGTGGCCCAGCAGGCTCCTCCATCCATGGGATGCTCCAGGCAAGAATACTGGAGTGGGTTGCCATTTCCTCCTCCGGGGGATCTTCCCCACCCACGGGTCGAAGGTGGGTCTCTTGCATCGCAGACAGCTTCTTTACCACCTGCGCCATTCATCAAAGATGGAAGCTTACTGTTTGGGACCAGTTGTGACATCCACAGATGCCCCAGAGGATGGATGGCTGGAGATGACGATGTCTTTGTAGTGTCTTCGTGTTTGAAAAGCTGGCCTAAGCAATACGGGAAGGTATTGGTTCTCAGGGATAAACCAAAGTACCCAGGGGGATTCCCAGAATGGCCAGCCAAGATGTTTCCTCAGAGCATATATGCTTTCGGTGTCAGATCCTCAATGTCTCACACTCAACAGCATCTGAGAGTTTGTTCTCCTTCCCTGTTGTCCGTTTTTATCTGAAGACATCTACAGTGGAGTTTCAGGGTTTCTCTGCCACTTATCTTGACAGAGCAACCTGTTGGCCCAGACAAGAAACAAAACGGAGGAGGGGTGGAGATCCCTGACTCTCAGACCAGGCTGCCAAGAAGAAATTTAGCTTGGACCACCCTAGACCCAAACTGCACAAACTCAAATTTCAGATTCATCTTCCTCTTCACTGCGCCCTTCTGTTTCAGGGGAAAAAAAAAAAAAAAAACTTCCATGAATCTCAGACAAGGAACCTCTGGAAAAACAGCAGCATGCCCTTGCAAAGCAGAAAAGAATGACATCAATCCTATTTCCCCAGCACAGTATTTCAAAAGGCAATTCTAGACCGGAGACTTGTTTCTGTAACCTATTTCTTAGCTTTCTTCTTGAATCCAAAATTTATAGGATCATCTATAAGTTTTAGGATTTGAAAAATAGCTGCAGTAATCTTTTCATTTTCTACCAGCTTTCTTCTCTGGAACTGCATCAAAAATAAATATGGCTTATGGACCTGAACTTCAAGGAGGTTTTAAAAGTCATGTAAGGATATACTTTGGTTATGTTTGGGATCAAATCATGATGAACAGCTCTCTCTCGTCTATCCCCTCAGGATAACACACTGCTTTATGAGGTTGGTCTGTGGCTACTGAACGAGAATAAGAACAATGTGAAGAATCGTGATCCCGGATGAAATAAAAGTCCCCAATCAAGGCTCAAAGATGCCCCGTTGTGAGATATAGTATCTTGACCGGCCTTGGGACGAGGTTAATGGACGAGGTAAACATGGCTGTATTCCAAGGAATAAGGACGGTAGATGGAAAGAATGAAGACACTCAGCTCATCAAGCACAAAAAGGTGGTACCTAAGTCAGCAAGCCAACAAATTTTATGCATTTTAAGTTAGTTTACTGGGTCCTATTAATCACCATTAATTATTCACCATTAATCTCTGCGTCTTATCTCTTCCACGACCACTGAGGATCAGCTTACTATGTAGGAAAGAAGAAGAACTTACCAAGACTGATCTCCAAGAAATCCATCTCCAATCTATGGTTCTGGCCCTAAGCTCACTCCCGTTGATTCAGAAACTGAACCCTCGGTATCTTCTGGCCATGACACTTGAATGTCATGCTGTTAGTGACATCTCAGTCTCCTGCATGCTAATCTTCTTTCTTTCCCTAAAATGACCCATATATATGACTTCTCCATCTCTCTCATGACAGCACAAATTTCCACAATTGGAAACTGAGATTCTTCCTCTGTTCTTGTTCATCCAGCATATAACTAACTTCACCTATTGTTTTGTTCACTCTCTTTTTCACCATTCCCTCTGTCGATCACCATCCTAACAACACCAACCAGACCCAAGCCGTTGACAGCCATCAACCATGCTATCAACTGAACATCAAACATTCAGTTCAGTCGCTCAGTTGTGTCCAACTCTTTGCGACCCCATGGACCACAGCAAGCCAGGCCTCCCTGTCCATCACCACCTTCCGGAGCCTGCTCAAACTCATGTCTGTCAAGCCAGTATGCCATCCAACCAGCTCATTGTCTGTTTCCCCTTCTCCTCCTGCCTTCAATCTTTCCCAGCATCAGGGTGTTTTCCAATGACTCGGTTCTTGGCAACCGGTGGCCAAAGTGTTGGAGCTTCAGTCATCATTAAATATTCCTACCTTCCTAAGTTATTTTTTCCCCTTGCCCATCCTTTCCCCCCTAGACTTCCAAAATGTTTTCCTCTTTACTCTTATCTTCCTCAATACTACGACCAAATTCTCTGCCTTTCAAATCACCATCACATTTATTTCCAAGACAGTAAAAGACTTTGATCATCTGGCCTCAGTCTGTCTTTCAAGTGTTCCTTTTCATACAAGTCAAAATTGATCACAGGTTATACTCTTATGATTTAAGGTTATACTCTTATGATTTGCAGGAAACGCGGTGTTCCGTAAAGAAAGAGCTGGACAGGTCCTACGAGAGATACAACTGATAGCAAATACTTCAGATAAGAGTGTTGGATGAAAACCATTGGTGTCAGTACTGGCAAACACGAGAAACAAGGAGACGGAGGAACAGAAACGGTGCAGGAGACCAAGGCAGGAAAAAGTCACCCACTCCAGATACAGTTCTCAGTGGGAATGCCTCAGTGGCTGTGATCAAGTCGTGGGTTTGTGATTGACCAGGTCAGGTGAGCCAGAATATGACCTGGTTGCTCTGATTGCAAGAAGTGATGGCGACCGACTCCAGTCTTCTCGCCTGGAGAATCTCATGCACAGAGGAGCCTGGCGGGCTACGGTCCATGGGGTTGCAAAGACTCAGACACGACTGAGTGACTCAACCTTTTCACAGCTCCCCTTGAAACTACGTGCCCCCAAACCCCCAAAACCCTCTGGGAGTCAAGTGGGCCAACACTTTCACACGTTGGTTTCAATAACCCAGTCTGATGAAAGCTCTGGGTACTGTTTTTTTTTTTCTTTTGATTTAAATCTAAAGTTAATCCATCATCCAAACATGACTTCATTTCTAACATTCAGTTATTCTTATTGAAAATGTTGTATGTATGAATGCTATATATCAAAATACATCTGGTGTTTTCAAATAGGCTCCCTCTGCTTGATAAATGTGCAGTTAGAGGAATTTTTAATAGCACATAATAGCACATTTTCTTTTTGCAAAATGTCATGGGCGTCTTTGCTTGTTTTCATTTCCTTTTTGAAATATTTTTGGTCGCACCCAGGGGCAGGTGGGATCTTAGTTCCCAAACCCCACTCCCCATGTTGGAAGGCAGAGTCTTAACCACTCAACCACCAGTGAAGTCCGTTCTTTCCTTGTGTTTAAATGAAGATCGTGAGGGAGGTGGGAGGGGGATTTAGGATGGGGAACACATGTAAATCATGGCTGATTTATGTCAATGTATGGCAAAAACCACTACAGTATTGTAAAGCAATTAGCCTCCAACTAATAAAAATAAACGGAAAAAAAATAAACGAAGATCGTAAGTTCAGTTAACTTACACTATTTGAAAGCCACAAATGCCACAGCAAATATGAAGTCTTCATCATAGATGGATTCAAGGCTGCTATTTTGCATTCTCAAATCTATCACTACAAATTTCAAACCTTATCTCAAAAGAGAAAAGAATGTTCTAGATTAGAGTTTCCCCAATTTTTTTTTTTGGGGGGGGTATTGTCCTTTCTAAACAGCCTATTTTTAGACTTCATTTCCCCTAATCTCCCAACTAATGCTAGGAACACGGCCACAGTGGTTTAACATACAAAATAGCATAAATATTATTTTTATGCCAAGTTGCAGAATTGGCTGGGAAGATGAGAATTACTGGTGAGAAGCCGTCCGGGGTTACGTAACTTAAAGCTACGGTTTCTAGATAGGTTTTGGGTGAAGCTAATAACTATGCAGGAAAACAGGAGAGGACATGTCCACAAATATTTGTATTCCAGACCCAGAGAAACCCTCTAGGCATAAGACAGGTCTAGAATTCCTTGCAGGAGCAAAGCGAAATGTGTCCATCAGGAAAACATGACTTGCGCCCGATGACCATGTCACAAGGATGCTGTCCCTCGGGTCGTATCTTCAGCTCTATTTTGGTTTGGGGATATGTGTCAGCGTGAGAAGCTTGGCCACCGTGAAAAAATGCATGGCGTACAATATTTCAGGGAAAGCCAGAGAAAGCGGAAATACTATAACAGGGGTTCCCAGCCTTCAGGCACGAATGCCTGATGATCTGGGGGTGGAGCTGACATAATCATAACAGAAATAAAGTGCACAATAAATGAAATGTGCTTAAATGATCCAGAAACCATTCCCCCGTCCCCATCTGGGGAGAAACTCTCTTCCACGAAACCCGTTCCTGGTGCCAAAAAGTCTGGGCAGCCGCTGCTACAGACCAAAGAAAATGGCTTTATAGGAGCCTGGGTCTGTGACAGAGGAGTCTTACATATACAGGATTGGCAGTCCTGTATGGAAAGGGGGCGCTTTTTCCCTTCTACCGAGCAATCTTGGAAAAGAATATTTACACGGGGCTCCCATGAACATCAAATTCTTTCTCTTCACTGAAATTTAGTGGCCCGGGAACAAAAATATCTACAAAGGAGACTCTAATTGGAAACAAGAAGGATTAAATGTTCCCCAAAGGAACCTTTTTCCAGCTGTTCGCCTGGAGCCCCTGATTAGGTTTCCTCTTCCTCATCAGAAGGATCCTTAAGTATCATGAGAGCACTCAGATGCAGTGTCAAACATTTATCCAGTTTCTTAATGTTGGATCAGATCCCATTTAGCTGTAAACACCAGAACTTTGACCACCTGATGCGAAGAGCCAGCTCATTAGAAAAGACCCCTGATGCTGGGAAAGACTGAAGGCGGGAGAAGGGGACAACAGAGGATGAGATGGCTGGATGGCCATCATTAAATATTGGAAAAGTGGTCATGAATTTGAGCAAGCTCTGGGAGATAGTGAAGGACAAGGGAAGCCTGGCAAGCTGTCGTCCATGGAGTTGCCAAGAGTTGGACACGACTGAGCGACTGAACAACAAGAATAAGCTATGAACTCACTTGCAGATGCAAACCTCTTAAACACCGCTCTCACAGTTCATCCTGACATTATGCTACACTTAGAAACGGGGCCACTTTCTTCAAAACCAGGCCGCTATATTTGAAGTGATTTCACACTGTTGAAAGGCAATGGAGAGTTGGCTGGCTCCCTGGAGAAATCCCCGCCTCCGAGCTCTGTAGCTGGAGAAATAAGTGTACCCCAAGGAATGTAGAACTCTCCAGGGGAGGGCGAAACCTGGAGAAACCCAAGGGAGGCCAAGTCCTTAACCATCTTGAGGTGGAGGAAAGAGGTTGAAGGGGATGCCTCTGGCTGAAAAGAACAGCTCATGCAACTCAAACTTCTATTTCCAACTTCTTTTATCACAAGGATCCATCAGACTTTAGGAGGAACAACAGGGGACTTTAGAGACCAAAACAAGAAAAAGGCTCCATGTAAATTTTTTTTTTTTTTAATTGAGGCTTGTGCAAGTCTAAGTTGCTTCAGCTGTGTGTCACTCTTTGTGATCCCATGGACTGTAACCCACCAGGCTCCTCTGTCCGTGGGATTCTCCAGGCAAGAATACTGCAGTGGGTTGCCATGCCCTCCTCCAGGGGATCTTCCCCACCCAGGGATCAAACCCAAGTTTCCTATACCTTACTTAAAAAGAAAAAAAAAAAGAAAGATAAGTCCTATGGCTGATTCATGCTGATGTACGGCAGAAACTCACACAATTCTGTAAAGCAACTACCCTCCAATTAAAAGTAAGTAAGTTTAAAAAAATAAGATTAAAAAAAGAAAGAAAATGGAAGCTTTTCTTGTCACCCACAGCCACTTAGAGTTACCGATAGGCTGCCAGGGAGACAAAGAGATGGCCTTTCGAAAGCAGGCCAGAAGGACGTCTGTTTCATTCAGAAGGACGGTGTCACCTGCAGGAATGAGGCTGAGCCTCAAAAATCCAGGGTCAACAGTTCAAATCAAGTGCACACAATGGGAGACACAGCAGAACATTTTCAAAAGAGGGACACGGTTTTAAAACAAGTCATAATTAGGAAATGAGGCAGACTGCCTGAGCCTGGGATAATCCCCCTTTTTTAAAGTCTTTATTGAATTTGTTACAAAATTGCTTCTGTTTTAGGCTTTGGTTTTTTTTCCTGCAAGGGCATGTGGGATCTTCACTGCCTTAACCAGGGATTGAACCCACAGCCCCTATAGTGGAACCACAGAATCTGAACCACTGGATCAGCAGGGAAATACTGTAAAAATAGTGAACATCTAAATGAAGAAGCGGGCTTCCCTGGTGGCCCAGACGGTAAAGAATCTGCCTGCAATGTGGGAGACCTGGGTTCGATCCCTGGGTCAGGAAGATCCCCCCCCCCCCCCGGAGGAAGGCATGGCAACCCACTCCAGGATTCTTGCCTGGAGAATCCCATGGACAGAGGAGCCTGGTGGGCTACAGTCCATGGGGTCGCAAAGGGTCAGAGTCCATGGTGTCGCAAAGGGTCAGACAGGACTGAACAGCTAATGCTTTCACGTGTCACAAATGAAGACACAAACCCGCAGACCCACAAACAGTACGGCAGAGACCTGAACAAGCATGCTTAACTCTCATCACAGGCGAAAAGGAAAATAAAAACCAAACCTGCAGAGATCAGTGCTGCGGAAAACAGGGCCTGCAGTTCAGAGTCTAGACAGAGAATACGCACAAAAATCACAGGAGGTGTTCCTGTATTCTGTAAAGAAGTTAAATGTGTGCCATGCAAGTCTTTCCTCACCTTCCACGTTTATAACTGTGCTTGAAGGGATGAGAACACGCCAGCATGCAAAGTTCTACAAAAGCGCTTTATAAGAGTGATGAAGACCTTGATCGTGAGTCTAGACTACCTGGGTGGGACTTCCAACCCCTCCACTTCCTACCTCTGAGACTTGGGGTAAAGTCCTTCCCTTTTATGTGCCTCATGTTCCCCTTCTGTAAAATGGGCATAAACGATCCCCGGCCCTAGAGCTTGAGGCTCCAGACTGCCCAGCCTACAACAGGTAAGAAAGTGGAAGTGTGTTACCCACGTGCCCACTGTTCCCTAGCGGGTAACTGGCGCTCACGTACTCTTTTTATTTTTTTTCATTTATTTTTATCATTTGGAGGCTAATTACTTTACAGTATTGAAGTGGGTTTTGTCATGCATTGACATGAATCAGCCATGGAGTTACAAGCATTCCCCATCCCGATCCCCCGTCCTTTTAACAGCCTATTTTATAGCGCATTACGCACAACACCACATTTTATAAAAGTCACTAAACAACTGCCCTGTGGATGGACATGGAGAACCTTTCTGTGGACATCATACCTTTGCTCATTTGTTGAAACGTCTGCCAGCATTTACTTTGCAAGCGTGGTGTAAAGTTGGTTAACCGCGAGGAAATGTGAAATATTAAAATACTGACATTCACAACACGTTCGCTGTCTGATTACATGTCAGACAATGATGACAACAGTCACATTAAAAAATGGTCACATGTCTCAAGCTGTCATCAGGGATTACCTCATTCAATCAGAAATGTACTTCACATGGGGCCACCATGAAGGGGAAACTCTTTGGAAAACACTGTTTTAATTTTGTGTTTATAATTAAAAAGAAATTCCCTTCTATTATAACAATTTAAAAATATTTGTATTTTGTAGAGCTTCATTGTACATATCTGGGCTTATAAACTTACTTTCTAGAGTCAAGCTTCTATTATGATATATATTCCGGGACTTCTCTCATAGTTTCTGTAGCAACAAAGACAGTGACTTGCCTCCCAAAAGGCAAAATAATCAAAATTAAATTCATCACCGTAGAGGACAGGTGTTAGCTCACGGAGACCTTTTTTAAATTTAAGGTTATTATTTCCTATGGCCAAAGAAAAGCTCTATGTAAACCCCTTTCCCCCCAAAAGAATCCTGTTCAAGGAATAACAGTTACCCCAGAGCAGGTGCAGAAAGCTTCTAAGGTCTAGAGGGATCCATCCAGTTTTCTATGTCTTTGCAATGACCCTGAAGGTGAACTGATGGTTCTCCAAAGGGACTGGGTGGATAGGGCCAAGGTACTAAAGGAATTTTTTTTTTAATCTTTTCTCCTCGGGGAGAATAAGTTATGCTGAAGCTGCTGAAAGACTGCAAGCAGTTACAGAGATGGAGAAGCCTGTCCCCCATTTCAGCAACTTGGTCCCTGACATAATCTTATGCTCTCCCTGCAAAAGTCTGTGGGTAGACACAGCACCCTCCCTCTTTCTGCACTGGCCCTTCAGCCAAGAGGAAATACCCAACAAGTCCTATTGGGTCCCAGTAGGTGCCGGGTATGCTCTGGCTCCCTGGTTACAACAAGACAGACAAGATCCCAGGCTCCCTGAGTCCCTGAAGATTCAGAGGGACAGAACAGAAGCCAGGAGACAGCGGACAACTTGTGTGGACGTGCGTGCTCAGACGTGGCCAGCTCGGAGACACCCATGGACTGTAGCCCGCCAGGCTCCTCTGTCCACGGGATCTCCAGGCAGGAAGGCTGGAGCGGGTCGCCATGCCCTCCTCCAGGGGAATCTTCCCGACCCGGGCATCAAACTCACATCTCCTGCATAGGCAGGCACATTCTTTACTGGTGTGCCATCAGGGGACCCCAAGGACAAATTCCATCCTGTTATTAAGACCGTGATGAGCAGTAAAAAGCAGGATGAGAGATACAAGTATGAGTCTGGGGATAAAACGGGCACACCCCCTCTTGTCTGTCCTGATTTTTCCTGGCCAGACCTTTTCCTCTCCTCCTCCGCACAAACGTGTCCAGATAGATCCCGTGTTTTTGTTGTTATTTGTATGTTTGTCCTCATGACTAATGTGATGAGAGGCACATCCTTCACTTCTGATTTCAGGCTCCCAACACCGGCACTCCCAATATTTTCAGGCTGCACACACCTCTGGGTAATTTCTCGCTTTGGTTATGCGGCTTCAAACAGCGTGCCCGAATTCTCCTCTTTATAAAGGACAAGACCCCTTTTACTTGTCAAAGTTTTCATTCCGTAAACACCTACGAGGAACCCACAGCCCCGTCCCAGTGGAGAGCAGCACAAAACAGACCTGCATGATTCTTTCTGTCAGAGACTCAGGGAATGGGAGATCAGTGTGAAAACAAGTCATAGCACGGTCACCTGGGGAGGTGCCTGGTGGCTCAGTGGTTAAGACTCTGAGCTCCCAAGGCAGGCGGCCCAGGTTTGATCCCCGGTCAGGGAACAAGATCCCACTTGCTTGCAACTAAGATCCAGGGCGACCAAAATAAATAAACACACTCTAAAAAAGTTATTTGTTAAACATGAATACAGAGTCATCTGGGAACAACAGAAAGGAAGGTCCCAATCCTTAATCAAGAATAACACAGAGACCTAAAGCTTGATGCTGAAGCGAAGCTCCAATACTCGGGCCGCGTGATACAGAGAACCATCTCATAGGAAAAGATCCTGACGCTGGGAAAGACTGAAGGCGGGAGGAGAAGGGGGCGACAGAGGATGAGACGGTCGGATGGCATCACCGACTCAATGGACATGAGTTTGAGAAAACTCTGGGAGATGGTGATGGACAGGGAGGCCTGGCGTGCTGCAGTCCATGGGGTCGCAAAGAGTCGGACACGACTGAGCAACTGAACAGCAACAATCACGGTACAAGGTATGAATATTTTGTGTTTTCACTTAATCCCTCCACGAGGCCCTGGGCAGAAGGTTGTTTTACTCTGAGAGGTGAGTCCCCGCACCTTCAAGAAGCATCCGTCAATGACTGTGACCTGGGAGTTTATTACGTTTCTAAAATTTTTAAGGAAAAAAAAAAAAAAACTCAGAAACACAGAACAAGGACCACCACTCTGGAGACCTCATGGAACAAGACAGGGTACTTCTCACAGTGATCACAAACAGAGTGCAGCCTCCCAAGGCCTCAGGTTCTGAATCCCAGTCCCCATCTGATGAATGTGATGATGGTCAGGTCTGAGCTAGCTCTGCCCTAGGGTCAGGGCACTGCATCCACTGGGGCCAGTGTTGGGCCTGGCCCCTGAGAAAACATGCCCAGAGAAGATGCAACAGGCCCTACAAGTAGATTACAACCAAGGCTTTGGCCACTTTTACCGCACATAGGATGAAAAATGAGGCCCCAACCTTCCCAGAAGGGGCTGGCGGTAAAGAACCCTCCTGCCAATTTAGGAGAAACCCAGGGTTCCACCCCTGGGTCCGGAAGATCCCCTGGAGGAGGAAACGGCAACCCATTTCAGTTCTCTTGCCTGGAAACTCCCATGGACAGTGGAGCCTGGTGGGCTACAGCCCATGGGTCCGCAAAGAGTCGGACATGACTGAGCCACAAAGGCGGGCACATGTCTTCCTCCTTCTCAACAACCTGGGATGGAGGAAAAGCGAAGAAATTCAGGGCCACTGACTCTGAAGCGTGACTCGGTAATTTTAAGTCAACGAAGAGTTATCACGGACAGAACTTGGTCCAACCCCTCCCAGTCTCCATAGAGCAAGAATAAATGGATTTAAATGCCAAAAAGGGAAGGTTAGGTTAGAGTTTTAAAAGAAAGTCTCGACAGTAAAAGTTATTAAGCATTAACCTGGGATTCTTAGTCATAAAAGGTAGTAAGAAAAAGATCTAATATTTCATCTTAAAAATCACTGAAGTCACCATGTCTTTTATACACAATGGATGGTTATAAGAAGGCTTTGGGATGTGGAGAAAAGACCTACCAGAAGAAACAAATGATTTTTACAGTCATACTTGAGAGCATAGAAATTAGCCATTCTCACAGTGTCCAGAGAGCAATGAATAATTGATCAGATCAATCATAAGTCAGTGACTTAAAAATAGACAGACCTAAACAATAATGAAGTTCACTAGAGGGGATCACTTTATGTTTTGGATTCTGTGTCTTGGGACTGCCCCGAGACAAGAAAGTCTCTTTAGTGAAGTGTCCTGGGTCAGTTAAAACCACCCAGGGGAATTTCAAGTCAGACATGCCATATTCAGATATCATGTTTTTATCAGAAGACTCTGAAAGTTGTCTCAGTTCGGTTCAGTCACTCAGTCGTGTCCAACTCTTTGTGACCCCATGGACTGCAGCATGCCAGGCCTCCCCGTCCATCACCAACTCCTGGAACTTAAACTCACGTCCATCGAGTCAATGATGCCATCCAGCCATCTCATCCTCTGTTGTCCCCTTCTCCTCCTGCCTTTAATCTTTCCCAGCATCAGGGTCTTTTCCAATGAGTCAGTTCTTCACATCAGGTGGCCCAGGTATTGGAGTTTCAGCTTCAGCATCAGTCCTTCTAATGAACAGTCACAACAGATTTCCTTTAGGATTGACTGGTTTGATCTCCTTGCAGTTCAAGGGACTCTCAAGAGTCTTCTCCAACACCACAGTTCAAAAGTTGTCTCAGCTGGCTTCCAGCAGAAAAGGCAACACATGGTGTCAGAGTGGTCATGGGGGTTTGCAAGAAACACATTTTTTTTTTCCTTTCAACAAACTATACTAATTAAAGCATCCATGCATGCTATATAGGAATGGGAAATTCTTGATGAAAAACAGGAGAACAAGTATAAATGAAGCACTGTCATTACAAGGGACGTGCTGGCAATGACGGAAGAGATAAATGCTTAAGCATCCAATGTCTTCAGTATCTTGTCACCACACTTCTTTCCATAACAGCACTGCATATCCACATTTAAATCATCATCACTCACGAGCCTTCACAGTCATCAGGTATTAATTTTACTTTATTTGCTAAAAGTTCAGTTTCAAGTTTTGAAGGGGGGGCATATATCATGAGTGACCCCTTATTGCAATTGCTTAGGAAAAAGGTTGGAATAAAATGTGATGATGAGGCAGTACTGAAGCTGTCAAAATAAATCCATCCATTTTCAAATTGTATTTATCATGTATAAGATCTCTGTGTGAACATATCTCCTTACACATCCCCTCCTCCAAATCAAACACAAAAGTATGCATTCATCATTTGCCGTGCGTTACTATTGTTGGGTTGTTTTTAGGAAAATGGGATAAAGTGCTTTGTACTATATTACTAAAGAGTCCAAAGAAGGTGTGTGTACAATGGAGTGATCAGAGATTAGCAAAAAGTTCACAAGTGGACACACACACACACACATACACAATGTATTTTTTCAGACAAGATCTATCTATCCATTGACTGACTCCAGCATACTCTGGATTTTACAACTTACAAGTAAAGACCAATTAAAATATTATGTAAATTGTTTTTTTTTTTTTAAATTAGGGAGAGTTCAGCTTGATGTTAAAAGCTGGATTTGTAGCAGTGGCCCAATTTGTGTCTGTCACATCTTTCCCCACAACTTCGATTGTGGTATGGGCTATGTTCCCTCATCACCCCTACTCATAAAAATGGTTTTCCCCAATCCACTTCTGGGCTCATTCATATTCACAATGTGTGTGTGTGTGTGTGTCTGCCTGTGTGTGTATATACTTAGTTGTGTCTGACTCTTTGTGACCCCATAGACTGTAGTCCGCCAGGTTCTTCTGTCCATGGAATTTTCCAGGCAAGAATCCTGGAATGCATTGCCATTTCTTTCTCCAAAGGATCTATGCAGCCCACAGATCGAACCTGCATCTCTTTCATCTCCTATTTTGCAGGTGGATTCTTTACCAGTGAAGCCCATAATCATCTCCTGTTATGCTCTGCATGAAGTTCAGTTTCAGACATGGATTCTCCCTTATTCTTTCAACATCCAACTCACTTGCCATTATGGCTGGATCATTTCAGATTTGTAAATCTCAAGAACTTGAGCTGAGGACACAGTGGAAATCTCAAACACCGGCTGCCTGGGTCTCGCCCTGTGTCTCTGCAGGGCCAGAGCGATGACCAGTCTCGGTCCTCAATCTACAGACACCCAGGATCTTCTCTGAACATTCCCCTCAAGCCTGCAAAGACCTACATCCGCCCAGGGAGCTAGAATCACAGGGGAATTCGAGAGCTTTCCGGATGAAGTAAAGAAACATGTGCGTGTTCAGTCATGTCAGACTCTTTGCAACTTCATGATCACAAAGCCAGACTTCCATCCTTCGTCATCTCCTGGAGTTTCCTCAAACTCAAGTCCATTGAGTCGGGGATGCACAGTCAACTCATAGGGACCGTGGTCTGAAGTCGAATCTCGACAACCCAGGTAAAAAAAGGATTGATTTCCCTGGCTGGGTCCTCAGAATCAGACCATGATACAATTAACAGTGAAGCCAAGAATGTGCAGACAACCCTCTCACCCACAGACACTTGGAACCTGACCATAGCAAACAGAACTGCTGCTTGATGGAGGAAGGCAGTGGGCAGTGTGTGTGTGTGTGTGTGTGTGTTGGGGGTGGCGCTGTGAAATGATAATACAGAGGCTGGAATCAAAACTCAGAAAATTCAGGGCACTTCCCTGGTGGTCCAGAGGCTAAGACTCTGAGCCCCCAAGGCAGAGGGCCCAAGTTCAAACCCTGGTCAGGGAACTAGATCGCACACGCCACAGCTAAGAGTTCACATGCCACAGAGAAGATCACAGATCCCACAGGCTGCAGCTAAGACCTGGTGAGTCAAAGAAATACATTTTTTTTTTTTTTAATTCATGGACTTGCCTGGTGATGCAGTGGTTAAGAATCTACCAGTCATGGCAGGAGGCATGGGTTCAATCCTTGATCTGGGAACATCACGCATGCCATGGAATAAGTCCATGCACCACAATTAATGAAGCTTGAGTGCCCTAGAACCCAAGCTCCCCAGCACGAGAAATCACCAAAATGAGAAGCTCACTCACCGCAATGAGAGAGTAGCCCTTCCTCGCCGCAACTAGAGAGTAGCCCTTACTCCCTGCGGCTAGAGAAAACCCACGTGTGGCAAGGAAGACCCAGTGCACCCAAAAAGACCTCAACCAAATAAATACGTAAAAATTAAAAAGCCACTACATCAATACACTTTTTTAAATAAAAGCTCACAAAATTCAGGTCCAAAGAGGAATAATTCTGCCCATCGTGTAGGATCACCGGTTTAACGGGCGACAACTTGGGCACTCAGATGCACCTTCCAGCTGAGCGTTGGAAGATGCTGAGGGCACGACGTGTAATTGACGGCCGTGGTCACTGGGTCAGAGAATACAGAGGTCCCTGCCCCCATGTTGCCAATGCTGTCTTAGTCGAGATGCCCCCAGGAGCAGGAGGCAAGACTAGAATGGGCATTGTTTCCTGGGAGAAGAAGGTGGAGAGGTGAGACAGGGAAAAGGAAGGAAAAAAAAAAAACAAGGAAGAAGGGGTTAACAGTGGGCACCCCTGTGGAGAAATGGGTTCAGTCCCCCCCATGACTGTATGCAATATGCCTCAAAGTTACCCCAAGTCACCCAACTCAGGGTTCAAGAACCTGGGACATTTCACCCCAACTCCAGCCCTGATGGGTTGACCTTCCCTGGCAAACAAGTGCCAGGGCTTCCAATCTGCTCCTTCCTGGGGTTCAGACAGTGCCCACTTGGGTGACCTCTGGGGGTGGTGTGTACATGGGGTGGGTCACAGCAGCATCTGGTACGTTGAAGCGTATAGCTAGAGCTCACCTCCTGAGCAGAAGAGGCCAACCTTGCCAAGGAATCCTAAGACTTGGTCAAATTCCCGTTGATAACTCTGCTCTTCCTCATCACTTAGATTATTGCAGGAGGCCTATCTGGGGCCCTTTCACTATGGGACTTTCCCAAGTTTTCAGAGATTGCAAATGCACATGGAACATAGTAAAATTCAACGGTAGTGATTTCAAAGTTTTCAGGTTCATCAATATTTATGGAGTTGGATTACAGTCATTTACAGGTGATGCCATCACCATTTGAAGCTATCTTCTCTGAGTTAATTTTAAAGTTTAAATGCATGCAGTAGTCGTGATGTTTTAGTATTTAATCGTCTGTTACCTGGGTCTAGATGTCAGGCTTACAGTCACATTGAAAAAATGCATCCTGAAATAATCAGGTGTCATTCTATTTCATCTCCTACTCAGAGTTTAAGTGGTAAGTTAATTGAAAGTGTGTGCAGTTAACATATTTCATAATTTGGATATGTAAGCTAAAATATACCTTTGAAATGCATTTTTCTGAAGTGGTGTTGAACATATAATTTGGAGACTTTCAAAAACCTTGACATTTAAATCCAAGTGTTCACCGTGGTGTGTGAACTTGTCAGAAATGGACTGCTATAGATTTAAACCATTTGAGCATAGTGCTAAAACTAGACTTAGTAGCTTACCAAACACTTTTTTTTAGAAAGTGAAAACCAAATAAATGAAGAAGAGTATTTTTCAAGTTAATTAGATATGCGCGAGAGGATAAGAGAAATATTTGTTTCTGGAGGCTGGGCACAAGGTCTAGCACATGATGGGTAATCAATACACATTCGGTCAATAGATAAATGAGACTCAAATGCAGTCTTTAGGCAATGAATTTGACGATCACAGTCAATTACATGAAACAATTAAACCAGCCTTTCCAATCAGGACTTGCATTAACAATATCCATGACCGGGAATTCCCCGGGGGTCCAGTGGTTAAGACTCTGACCTCCGAATCTCAGGGTGCTGCGTTCAATTCCCGGTCAAGGAACTGGATCCCACATGACACAACTAAAGATCTAGATGCTACAACAAGAACTGAAGATTCTGCCGGCCATGACTGAGACCCTGCACAGCAAAATGGAAAAAAAAAAAAAAATTTAACTATCAGATCCTTTACAAAAAATGTTTGCTGATGTCTGGTCAATAACCATTGACTGCTTAAAGATTAGCTTAATTTTTGAAAAAAAAAAACTGCAAAGTGATCTCATTTTACTCTTTAATATTTTATAATACAAATATTTGAAGATGCTCAATAATAAATGATGTGTGCAGAGGAAACCCCAAACCACCAAGAAGTGGCTGAGAAGGCAAAAGCCGATACTTGAAAATAAGGGACGACTTAGAATTTAAAACTTTTTAAGTTAAAGGTTCTTCCTAGGTGGCGCTAGTGGTCAAGAACCTGCCTGCCAATGCAGGAGAGAGTGAGAGACTTGCGCCCCATCCCTGGGTTGGGAAGACCCCCCCTGGAGAAGGGAATGGCAACCCACTCCAGTATTCTGGCCTGGAGAATCCTGTGGACAGAGGAGCCTGGCGGGCTACAGTCCATGGGGTCACAAAGAGTCAGACACAACTTAGCGACTAAGCACGCAGGCATGTACACATATGAACAGTCCCAAATTTCAGGGCTGTGGTCAAGGCAGAGGCAATGGTGCTATTTAAATTAAATTAGACTTCCTCAGGTTTCAAGCTCTTAGGACACTAGCCTAAGATGTTTTCTATCTTCTCTGTTTTCCCTTAGGAAGTGTTTGAGGGAAATGACCACACGGGATGCTTTAGCCCACAAGCCTTAAAATACTCCTAGACAACTTTGGTACTACAATCTATCAGAACAGGTTCCACCCGTGGCAGGATCTCCAGGACACAGATTTATGAAACAAGATGATTTTATCAAGAAAGGCCTTGAAAGTGAGGAGTAAATAGAGGCAAGGATCCATTCCAACTGACACCAGAGGTTTTCTGAACTTACTTAGAAAACAGAAACAGACTCATTTATGGTGATGAAGGCAAAGAATGGAGGAGCTAAGTTGGGACTTTGGGATGGATGTGTACACACTGCTGTATTTACGAAACCAACAAGAATCTACTGTACAACACAGGGAGCTCTGCTCAACACTCTGTAACAACCTAGATGGGAAAAGAATCAACTGTAGGGGAAAAAAAAAAGGGGGGGGATATGTGTACATGCTAGACTGATTCACTCTGCCATACAACAGAAAGCAACATAACACTGCAAACTAAATATGTAAAAAGTGAAAGTGTTAGCTGCTCAGCCAAGTCCGGCTCTTTGCAGCCCCATGGACTGTAGGTTCCTCTGTCCATGGGAGTCTCCAGGCAAGAATACTGGAGTGGGTTGCCGTGACCTCCTCCAGGGGATCTTTGCAACCCAGGAATCTAACCTGGGTCTCCCGCATTGACAGGTGATTTCTTTACTGTCGGAGCCACTAAGGAAACTCCAAATCAACTATACTCCAATTTAAAAATAAAAGAGTGACTGCCTTGCTCATCCTTCCCAAATTTCCACGTTTCCGATTTCCCTCCGATTTCCAAGTTTCTAACTTAGTGACACTGCTCTCTGGGTGCTGCTGAGCTGTTCCGTAAATTGAGTTTGTGAACTTGACCTCGAGTTCGTCCAAAGCATCAGGTTCTGATGAATGAACAGTAATATTAAGGGCTTTGCATCAGCCCTAAGCTCATCTAAAACGATTAAAACTTAAAATTGCACATGGCCTTTGTGACTCCCCCTCTAAACAGAACGTAGTTAAAGTGGATTATTTCTCAAGCACGGATTTCAGAAAACAAAGGGCTTCTGTTTTAACAGTGACGAAGAGAACACCACACACTCCCAAAGCAAGTAAACCATTAGGGAAATGCAAAGCAGTTCCCAGTGTATCACCAGTTTAAGCTAGATATTTGGAGATGTCTTGCAAAAGATTATTTCTGAATCCAAGGTATGCATTTTTAAAGGTCACCCCAGGAAAGAAATCTTTGTGCAAGCTACACTGATTTATACGTATTCATAAATGACTGTGTTTTTAAAGTTCAGTAATCATGATCTCTCCAGCCAGATCTCTCCTAAGACCAATAGGAGCAAGACATTTCATTTTGGTAACACTCTGCAGCAGAAATATGGTTTTAATAATGCAACCTTCAGTGTTCAGTCTGATCCTCAGCACCTCGGTGTTTCTACCGTAAAAGCTGCAAGGGAACCGCATTGCCTGGAGTGAGCTGACAGACAGAGTTAACTGTATCCTCACAACTCACTTCTTGCTCCACAAAGAACCATGCCTGACTGCATCATGAGGGTCACCCTTCTTCTCCTGAGCCTGCAGGACATGACTGAACCCGAACATCTCTTCAACCTCTCACAGAAGCATGACCTAAATGCTAACTTGCTTTTGTGGGCTTTATTGACAAAGCAACTTGCTGGTTCCTCTTCTGCATATCTGCAAACTCTCAGAGACCGAGAACTCACACTCCCATTTAACTCTTCGCCACTTGATTTCCCTGGTGGCTCAGAGTCCCTGGGTCGGGAAGATCTCCTGGAGAAGGAAATGGCAACCCACTCCAGTACTCTTACCTAGAAAATCTCATGGATGGAGGAGCCTGGTAGGCTACAGTCCATGGGGTCTCAAAGAGTTGAACACGTCTAGGTGACTTCACTCACTCCACTTGAGAAGGTGCTTATGATACCTTCACATGTGCAAAGAACATGTCTTCTTTATTTGTTGAAGAGTCAATTGAAACATTCTCACCTCCTGAAGACGGGGTAGATGATCATAAAATTACAACCCAAGAACGTGGAGCATGGCTGTACCCTCTGTTTCATCTCTTGAATGTCTCTGTCTCCCAGATCCCATCTTTCCTATTTGCACCACCCAGTGTTTCTCTTAAATGATGTCCACGTGGGTAGGCAAGCTACCATGACCCTATGGAGCTGGAAGAGGGAGCCTTGGGTCTCTCCATGTGGATGACCTGAATTCTCTCTCTTCTCTGTGGCAGAAGGACCTGTGTGGTCTGGTTCCTGGACTCGCTGACATCTGTCCACTCTGTCCTTCTGGGAGGACATGCCCGGAAGCCCATGGTCCCAGCCACGTGTCCCAGGTCTCCAAGTATGAACGTGGCCAACTCTCCTCCTCTCTCAGCCCTCACTGACCCCTTAACCTTCTCACCTCCTCTGAATCTTCTCATTAAAGTCTACGTAAAACTTTGGATCCTGTATTTGTGACACAAACACTCAGGTGAGCCACAAGCACTGCCCCCAGTTCATCAAAACACAGCCTCAGAGGGTTCATCAAAACACTGCCCCCAAAGTTCCTAAATCATGTGAGCCACTGCATGAATTGCCTTTCTCTGAGAGCCTGCTCATGTCTCAAGCAGAGACTAGAGAGATAGCTCTGAAATTCCAAGACATTTCCCAACCATTTCAATGTTTGTCGCTGTTTTTGTTTGGTTGCTACACTTTTGCGACCCCATGGACTGCAGCACGCCAGACTTCTGTGTCCTTTACCATCTCCTTAGGTTTGCTCAAATTCATGCCAATTGAGTCGGTGATGCTATCTGACCATCTCAACCTCTGCCGCCCCCTTCCCCTTCAATATTTCCTGCACCTCTGCATTGGCAGGTGGATTCTGTACCAATGAACCACCTGGGAAGCCCCCTCCAATGTTTACGTAGCTCCAACCTGGAGAAGGAGGAGGAGGAGAATCCTGGTTTCTGCTCGCTGTCTTTTCACCCTTGCTCACAGTCCATAAGGACAGCAGAGACAGAATTCCTGTTTCATTTTCTTCCAGCATGTCATATTCTCCTTGAATATGGTGCCAAGACGCCAACCCAGTCTTAAGGACTGCTATAGAAGGAATGTCTGTGACTCACCCAAATTCATATGGGGAAATCTTTACCCCAATGGTATGGTTTTAGCAGGGATGACATTAGGAGGGATGGTATTAGGAGGTGATGAGGTCATTAAGGTGGAGCCCTCAGAATGGGATAAGTGCCCTTCTAAAGAGGCTGGCTGCTTCCCTGGTGGCTCAGAGGTTAAAGCATCTACCTGGAAAGCGGGAGACCTGGATTCGATCCCTGAGTTGGGAAGATCCCCTGGAGAAGGAAATGGAAACCCACTTCAGTACTCTTGCCTGGAGAATCCCATGGAAGGAGGAACCTGGTAGGCTACAGTTCATGGGATCGCAAAGAGTTGGACATGAGATTGAGCAACTTCACTTTCACTTTGCACTTTCAAAGAGGCCCCAGAGAGCCTCCTCCACTCTATGAGCATTCAGAGAGATGGCCATCTGTGAACCAGGAAGCTCTCCCACCGAGAGAGAAGACGGCCATCTGGGAACCAAGAAGCTCTCCGACTCAGAGAGAAGACGGCCACCTGGGAACCAGGAAGGTGTCCCACCCAGAGAGAAGACGGCCATCTGGGAACCAGGAAGGTG
>CM035303.1:128699852-128712710 GCA_020226075.1 Hydropotes inermis
TATTTATGTGAATTGCTATGAATATATATATATGAATATATATAGCTGGCAGTTTAGAAGGGTATGCTGTGAACTTTTCATACCATTTATTGAGTTATGGCAGATATATTATATTAGGCAACCAGGTAGAACTTGATGGCGAAAACTCAGGGTTTCACTCACAAGTCCAAAGACTGAAATTAATCTGTAAACATATTTTCATTACAATGAAACAGAGGCCTGATTTCACTTAACTTTTGCTATCAAATGATCAAATCCACCATTGTTCCTCAACATTATATTTAAAAAATAAGTTCGACAGGCTCTCTTTGAATCTATTTAAATGGCTGGATTCAAATATCACACTATTTTAGGACTCTGAGCCTGTGGAATCTTAACATAAATTGCCGGAAAAAGAGAGAGAGAGCGCAGAAAGGTAATAAAATGAAAAATAAGTCCACTGAGCTATGCATAACAAATACTAAAGGAACTTGAAAATTTGGGGGTAGTTAGAATTGTATACACACATACAGGCTTCCCAGGTGGCTCAACATAGAGAATCCATTTGCCAATGCAGGAGACACAGGAGATGTAACATACACAGTTTCAATCCCAGGGCCGTGAAGATTCCCTGGAGGAGGAAATGGCAACCCACTCCAGTGTTCTTGCCTGGAGAATCCCATGCACAGAGGAGCCTGGTGGGCTACAGTCCATGGGGTTGCAGAGACTCAACTCTGAGCACAATATAGGACAGGACAAAACAAACACACACCTACATACTGGACATACACAGACACAAACGCACATATACATGTACGGACAACCATGTCATATAAATATCTATAAATATAACTTGCTCAATCGCTAAGTTACGTCTGATTCTCTGTGACCCCATGGGCTGTAGCCTGCCAGGCTCCTCCATCCACGGGATTCTCCAGGCAAGAACACGGGAGTGGGTAGCCTTTCCCTTCTCCAGGGCATCTTCCCAATCCAGGGATGGAACCCGGGTTCACTGCATTGCAGGCAGATTCTTATGTATGCATATATAATATAAATATCTATATAATATCATATAAACACATTTATATGATAGAAATCGATGGTAGTGGTTCCACTGTGTAACAAATATAATTTCACTACTTGAGCACGTTTAAGGGAAAATAAACTGAGAAAAGTAATCTGAGTTGACCATTTTAACGAATTTCTTTTTAACAAGATCCCAAATGTATGAAAACTGAGTTGGCCTCATGATGTAAGTCATCACTACAGATGGTCTTGCTTCCACATGGGAGCAGGGGATGCAGAAACCTAAATAAACACAGAAAGCCTCTCCTGACTCCTCTCCTAGAAGCTGGGCCCCTCTCAGCAGTTCCCATTGCTTTCTTCAGATCTCACTGAATGCAGGAATATTTGGAGAAGGAGGTTCAGAAGTAAGCTCTCGCAACTGTGATGAGGAGGTGAAATGTGGCGTGGTCCTGATAAATAGCCATCCGGTTATTTGCAGAGAAATTCTTGGATTGGAATTTTCCCGTAAGTTTGCTAAAACCAAGAGGGTTTCCCTTGAAAGTGAAAGTCATTCAGTAATGTCCAACTCTGCGAACCCATGGTCTATACAGTCCATGGAATTCTCCAGGCCAGAATACTGAAGAGGATAGCCTTTCCCTTCTCCAGGGGATCTTCCCAACCCAGGGATTGAACCCAGGTCTCCCGCATTGCAGGCGGATTCTTTACCAGCTGAGCTACAGAGAGGATTTCCCTTAAATACATCAATTTTAATAACAAAACCCAAGAGCCTCACATATTTATTGAGAGAGGAAAATAAAGGTTCTGGGCGGGGGTGGGCGGGCAGAATCTCATCATCTATCTCATCATTCCATTATAAATTCCCATCACCTACATTATTAAATATTCATGGCCTACTACATATGGTTCCACAATTAAAATATTCCAAAATGCAGATCCTTCAGTACAGACGAATAATTATTCTGTGATGAGGATCTTCAGTTCTTATCTGTGCAAGAATGCAAATGGCTTGGTGTCATAAACTCTGTGATTAAGAATGGGAAATTCCAGGCAAAGTGAAATCTAGCTGAAGTCACTTTTTCAATTTTAACTCAACCATCCTTACTTGTGATATCATAGTTTTGTGAGACCAGTTGCTGTTTTCACGCCTAAATCTCCTTTTCTAGATGTAGTCCTTGTTCAGTTTAAAGATACTGATGGATGAAACCGAAGAGGACCCCAACAAATGGAAAGCCCGCCAGGCTCCTGTGTCCATGGGGTTCTCCAGGCAAGAATACTGGAGTGGGTTGCCATTCCCTTCTCCAGGGGATCTTCTCGACCCAGGGATTGAACCCAGGCCTCCATCACTGCAGGCAGATTACTTTGCAAACTAAGCCACTATGGAAGCCCCGTTACTTGGCTAACCATGGTAATTTCTTCTATTTCTAACCCTTAATGGTTTTGTTTTACTGTCTTTCCAAGTCCAAATCTTCTCTATGTCCCTGTGTTACATGCCAGCAGCCTGGAATTGCATGAGAAATACTCACATTTATGATATTAAAATATTAAATTGATTTATCAGGACTCAGTGACATCAGAAAATGCATCTACTAATTTGAACACTCTCCTTTCTCTGGGATATCTTACTACTGTAAAAAAAAAAAAATCCTAATTCCCACACATAATAGATACACTGTCTTTTAAAAAACTTCCATCTTCCTGAAGTCAATACACGGACTACAAGGAGATCCAACCAGTCCATCCTAAAGGAAATCAACCCTGGCTATTCAATGGAAGGGCTGATGCTGAAGTTGAAACTCCAATCCTTTGGCCACCTGATGCGAAGAACCAACTCATTGGAAAAGACCCTGATGCTGGTAAAGATTGAAGGCGGGAGGAGACGGGGACGACAGAGGATTGAGATGGGTGGATGGCATCACTGTCTCAATGGACATGATTTTTGAGCAAACTCTGGGAGATAGGGGAAGACCAGAGGGGAACGGGTGAGCTGCCGTCCATGGGGTCACAAGGAGTCAGACATGGCTTACAGACAGAACAACAACATCCATCTTCCTATGGTCGACACATGGAATAATAATTTCTGCTTGGTAGAGACCTGAGTATGCTGTTGTATGTAAAACAAAGCATGCATTAAACTCCATTGTGAACTCACTCCTGTCTGAACAATCCCTGTGTAACGCTATAGACTGGGCACACCTGGTTTTTTACACAATTAGCACGTCTCAAAACACACAAGCCCGGGGGTCCAAAATGCCAGGGATGCCTGCATCTAAAACAGAGGTGAAAATAACCTGTCATTTCAACACAGTTTTGCCAAGGAACATAATTAACTAAGGAGGGTTTGTGAAGATAGCAAACATATAAGACTTTCATGACGCTTTTTTGAGACCAACATGATCTAAATAGAGTTCCTTCACATTTACCACATCTAATATTCTGTCCTTAGTTTGTCAGAGAAAATAACTAGCCACCAAAAACCAAAAAAAAACCAACTGCAAACCATGTGAGCTAAGAAGTAACACTTCCATATTCTAATGAAGGACTAATTCCAACATATTATATGCTTTTCACTATTGAAAAATAAGGAAGCATTTTAAATGCGTGCTTTTCAAATGTCCAAATTCATGACTTGTCTAATTGTAATCAATATTATAAATGTATTAATCAAAATGTTATATATTATAAAAACTAAATTGGCAAAATACCTATGCTAAAGAGGCAGCCAATTATCTTTAAAAGAACCTTTGTTCTCTATTAAAACTTCTGAATCAACAATATGTTTAGTTGGAGCCACCTACTTTGATTTGCCAGATTTCCTTAGGTCTTCCTAAATGCCTGAACCATCAATTGTGGTGTGTCACACACAATCAATCTCTACCCAGTCACTCATTGCTGAGAAAAATCTACCAGAGATTCCATCTGCATCTTACTCTGATTTATTGTTACTTGCTCCAGTATCCTTGCCTGGAGAATCGCATGGACAGAGGAGCCTGGCAGGCTACAGTCCGTGGGGTCTCAAGAGTCGGACACGACTGAACGACCAAACTGCTACTACCATTGAGTTGGGAAGTGGCTGGCGGTCCCGAGAACTTAACCGCGAGCACCAGGGATACAGCTGTTCTGTTCGGCAGCTTCTGTGCCTGGTGAGCGTGAGAAGCCACGGCAGACACGTTCAAGCTGGTCCTCAATGGACAAGAGCACTGATCCTTTTCTTCCGCTGCTTGTCCCCAAGAATGCTGATGCATCCTGACTCTTGCTGTCGTCCATTTGTGCATTTTCCCCCACCTAGATGAACCCATTTTCATGGACAAAGTCTGTAGGCTAGCTCACATGCGTGTATACTAAGCTGCTTCAGTCGTGTCCGACTCTTTGTGACCCCAATGGACTGCAGCCAGCCAGGCTCCTCTGTCCGTGGGATTCTCCAGGCTAGAATACTGGAGTGGGTTGCCATTTCCTCCTCCAGGGGATCTTCCTGACCCAAGAATCGAACCCAAGTCTCTTATGTCTCCTGTATTGGCAGGCAGTTTACCACTAGCAATACCTGGGAAGCCCAGACTAGCTTACGCATACCCAGTGGAGACTATACATTAGCTTATGCATATCCAGTGAAGACGACAGACTAGCTTATCCATACCCAAGAGAAGCCACGGACTAGCTTACTCACACATAGTACAAGCTACAGAGCAGCGTGCGTGCTCAGCCGCTCCAGTGGTGTCCGACTCTGTGAGACGCCATGGACTGTAGCCCAACAGGCTCCTCTGTCCATGGGATTCTCCAGGCAAGAATACTGCGGTGGGTTGCCACTCCCTTCTCCAGGGGAATCTTCCCAACCCAGGGATCGAACTTGCGTCTCGTGCATTGGCAAGCAGATTTTTTTTTTGACCACTGAGTCACCTGGGAAGCCCTTCCTTCAGGGCAAGTGTTCCAAATCAAGGAGATCTAATGCCTGACAATCTGAGGTAGGGATGATGCAGTAATAATAGCAATAAAGTGTGCAGTAAGTGTAATATGCTTGAATCACCCTGAAACCATCCTCACCCCGGTCCATGGAAAAAATGTCATCTTCTAAACTGGTCCCTGGTACCAAAACGTTTGGGGACCAATACTTTAGGGTCAGCCCAGCAGAGAAGACAGCTACTGAGGCAACTAGTGGGCAGGAAGTGGCCAAATTTCCTTTTCAGTCACCTACTGCACCTACCAATTAGCATACTCTTAAAAGAGTTCTTTCAATTCAGTTCAGTTCAGTCACTCAGTCACGTCTGACTCTTTCAACCCCATGGACTGCAGCACGCCAGGCCTCCCTGTCCATCACCAACTCCCAGAGCTTGCTCAAACTCACGTCCATCAAGTCGGTGATGCCATCCAAGCATCTCGTCAACTGCCGTCCCCTTCTCCTACCGCCTCCAATTTTTCCCAGCATCAGGGACTTTTCCAATGAGTCAATTCTAGTGAAAGACTAAACTATGTTGGGAAAAATTCCATGAGGCTAGTCATAATTCTGATGTTTTGCATGTATAATCTGCCATCTGTATAGCACATAAGTTATCTAGCTGCCTGAAGTGTAAAAAAGTAAAGTAAAAATTTACTGAATGGACACAGATTAGGGAGTACCATGACCATTGCGTGTCGACAGACACAGAAGGACTCAAGTAAGTGCTTAATTAACATATGGTAAAGGCACTTTCCTGGTGATCCAGGGGTTAAGAATTGGCCTTCCAATGCAGGAGACACAGGTTCAATCCCTGGTTGTGGAACTAAAATCCCACATGCCTCGGGGCAACTAAGCCCAGGCACAGCAACTAAGATTTGAAGCACCCCTAATAAATATTTTAAATACATCTATATCTATATGTATATCTATGTCTATGAAAGTGCGTTAGTCACTCAATCTTGTTCAACTCTTTGCAAGCTCATGGACAGTAGCCCGCCAGGTTCCTCTGTCCATGGAATTATCCAGGCAAGAATACTGGAGTGGGTAACCATTCCCTTCTACTGGGGATCTTCCTGACCCAAGGATAGAACCCAGGTCACCTGCACTGGGGCAGGATTCTTTACTGTCTGAGCTACCAGGGAAGCCCATGTCTATAAATAGCTAGATAGTTGATAGATAGATGTATGTGTGTATATGTATGGCTAAGAAAAAAGCTAAGCGTTAGAAAAAGAAATATGATTTTGAGTTCTCTGGATGTTCTCTCCGAAGGCTGGTGATTTGGGACCTCCCTTCAGGACTTTTATTATCTGTTTGTAAATCTGCGTTAATGCAAAATGATCGGAGAAGGGATTCCAGTGTCATCTGGCAGATGACCAGTCATGCCCCTTGGCTCTGTGAAGACTTATGAATCTGCCAGGCACTGATTCATCACTCTGTGAAATTCTGCTGCATCTTTGGAAATTAACTCTGCAGAGAATCAAAAGGGAAATCTGTGGCTTTGGCACATGCATCCAAAGGTCCTCTTCAGTTGTCTCACTGCCTCTACAGGACGCAGGGGTGGGGAAGATGGACAGGCATCCCTTGGCTTACATGGCTTTGCTCTTCAGTGAGTGAAGGGGTTCACTAGCGCTTTTCCTGTATGCACTGGCCCTCAGCGTGCCGGGCGGTGCGTTCAGGAAACACATGTGCACGCACAGAGTGGGCCAGTTGAGACCCTGGGTGCTTAGCCATCCCTGGAAACCTAGGCCCTGTGTGGTGGAACTCAAGTTACATCGCTCAGGGCAAGACACTGCCTTTGATAGGTCTCTGCAATTCAGCACCTCTGCTTCCATCAAGATCCACTGAGTCTGCGGGTGGAGGGGAGCTTCCCTCTTGGTCCAGGGGTTGGGAGTCTGGCAACGTGGGGGACACTGGATCCATTCGTGGCCCGGGAAGATCTCACAGGTCGTGGGGCGGCTGAGAGCATGCTTGACAGCTACTGTGTTGTACTCCGTAGCAAGAGAAGGCACCACAGTGAGAAGGCCACACACCAAAACTAGATAAACCCCGCGTGCAGCAGTGAAGAGTCAGCCCACTAAAAAATATCCTTAAATTAAAAAAAAAAAAAATCAGCTGAGTTGGTGGTCCAGGGGTTAAGACTCCACACTCCCAATGCAGGGCCCTGGGATCCGACCCATGGCCGGGGAACTATATCCCACATACCACCACTAAGAGTTCACAGTGCACAACTAAAGCAAGCACCTTGAACTGTGGTGTTGGAAGACTCCTGAGAGTCCCTTGGACTGCAAGGAGATCCACCCAGTCCATCCCAAAGCAGATCAGTCCTGAATATTCATTGGAAGGACTGATGCTGAAGCTGAAACTCCAATACTCTGGCCACCTCATGCAAAGAACGGATTCATTGGAAAAGACCCTGATGCTGGGAAAGGTTGAAGGCGGGATGAGAAGGGGACAACAGAGGATGAGGTGGTTGGATGGCATCACCGACTTGACGGACATGAATGTGAGCAAGCTCCGGGAGACAGTGAAGGACGGGGAAGCCTGGAAAGCTGTACTCCATGGGGTTGCAGAGTTGGACACGACTGAGCAACTTAACAACTGAGTTCATAAGCTATGAACTCACTTGCAGATGCAAACCTCTTAAACATGGCTCTCACAGTTCATCCTGACATTATGCTGCAATTTGAAATGGGGCCACTTTCTTCAAAACCAGGCCTCTAGATTTGAAGCGACTGCACACTTTTGAAAGTTAATGGAGAGTAGGCTGGGTCCCTGGAGAAATCATCACCTCTGAGCTCTGCAGCTGGATAAATAAGCGTACCCCAAGGAATCTAGAACTCAATGAACAGGAACTCAGGCAAATGCTGGGAGACAGTGGAGGACAGGGAAGCCTGGCGTGCTGCAGTCCAAGGGGTGGTAAAGAGTCGGATATGACTTGGCGACTGAACAGCTATAAGTATCAAAAAACAAACAAACAAAAAATCCACAGAGTCAGTGTTAAAACGTAAAGGTCAACTGGCCCATTATGTTTCCCAACAGCTTTCTTAGTGAGGGTAGGTCTGTTCAGTTCAGTCTCTCAGTCGTATCCGACTCCCTGCAACCCAAGAACTGCAGCGCAGCAGACCTCCCTGTCCATCACCAAATCCTGGAGTTTACTCAGACTCAGGTCCATCAGATGGGTGGTGCCATCCAACCACCTCATCCTCTGTCGTCCCCTTCTCCCCCTGCCCTCAATCTTTCTCAGCATCAGGGGCTTTTCAGATGACTCAGTTCTTTGTATCAGGTGGCCAAAGTATTGGAGTTTCAGCTTCAGCATCAGTCCTTCCAATGAACACCCAGGACTGATTTCTTTCAAGATGGACTGGTTGGATTTCCTCGCAGTCCAAGGGACTCTCAAGAGTCTTCTCCAACACCACGGTTCAAAAGCATCCATTCTTCGGTGCTCAGCTTTCTTTAGAGTCCAACTCTCACATCCATAAATGACCACCGGAAAAGCCATAGCCTTAACTATCTGGACCTTGGTTGGCAAAGTAATGTCTCTTTTTTTTAATATGCTGTCTAGGTTGGTCATAACCTTCCTTCCAAGGACTAAGCGTCTTTTAATTTCATGGCTGCAGTCACCATCTGCAGTGGTCTGTTCTCTATCCCACTTCCTATCAGAGACATAACCCGTGAGGACTCTGGACAGAACTGTGAGGCACCTAGTCCCTGGTTCCCATGCCTAATTAGGATGGCTCCTGGGGAACTGATAGATTTCTACACTATGACCCATGGGTTATACACAAAGGAAGCATTCTAGAGTCATTTTCAAACACCCTAAGGAAGAAAAAAGAGATGAGCCAGACTGCCCAGCAACTCAAAACCAAAGCACATTTCAGACTCCTGCTCCGCTTTTAAAAGAAGGAACAAAGTGCTTTTCTTTTTTTTGCTCAAAATATCGTGTTGGTTCTATTTCATCAGCATTTTTCCAACCCACTAATGCAGGGCCGTTTCATACCATCTTGCTTATGTCAGACACCTGCACACATTCTCCTCTCGCCTTTTAGCAGAACAAAGATTCAGAAATGCTGAGGTCTACTAGAGCGATGTTAAGGGTGCAGATGCTAACCCTGATACTTGGCTGAAATGTTTTCTTCGGAATCTGAGATCCACTGTTCAGCATTCTCTGTCAGAGACAATGAAACAACACCTACTTTGTTTGCAAAAGAAGAAAAAAAAAGTGTTGCTTTTCCCTGAAATAATTTCCAGTTATCGGTGGTTCTCCTTTAAATGTCAAGAAGAAGAAAGACTGGGAGACCATACACTACAACATGTAAGCTCAGAAAAAAAGAAAAAAAACAAAACAGATATCTGGTTTTTTAAAAATTTTTTCTTCTTTTCACTTGTCTATATTTTCTGCATTTCCCCTAATGGATAAATTACTTTTCATCATTGTGATTATTTACCATGTATCTAAGGTGGTCATTCCATAGATCCTACAGTTTTTAAAAGTGAAAGTGTCAGTTGTGGGGTGTGTCTGACTCTTTGCAACCCCACGGACTGTAGCCCACCAGGCTCCTCTGTCCATGGGATTTCTCCAGGCAAGAATACTGGAGTGGGTTGCCATGCCCTCCTCCAGGGGATCTTCCCAACCCAGGGATCGAACCCAGGTCTCCCACACTGTGGGCAGATTCTTTGCCATTTGAGCCGCCAGGGAAAGCCTTGTGTGACTCCAAAATTCAATTTTTTCTTTTTTTAAAATAGGTCCCATTTTCAAAGAGAGGCACCCTGTACATCACAGACAGTGATTCAGTACTTTTCTGCATAGCTCATCAGGATGCTACACTAATTTTGTTCCCAATAAACTGCTGCTCCCGAATTTTCAGGCTTACATGAGCAGCAAGCCTTCATAATAATAATAACTATAATTTATTGGGCAGTTAAATATATGCCAGGTGCTCTGCAAAGCATCCTGAATATACCACTGGATTTAATTCTCAAAGCAACCTTCTTATGGAAGTAATATTAATAGCTTCGTTTTTTTTTTTTTTTATGAGAAAGCTGATGCTTAGAGAATTTGAGAATATATCCACCTTCCCCAAACCAATAAGCGATTGTGCCCAGATTTAAATACAGGTTTCCTTGCTGCACAGCGAGGCAAGCCACACTGCCGTGTGAGTCAACAGCCAATGTCCATTTTATTGCTTTATCTTTCAGGCAAGAATGTAAACCCAGGTTCCCTGCAGTTTTGATTATGCAGCCAATTTTCTTGGTGTTCTTAAGGACATTTGAAGCTATCTGGAAGACTTCCCCCCCTTTTTTTTTTTAAGAAATTTATTTTTTTTCTGATGTGGAACACTGTTTTAAAAGTCTTTATTGCATTTGTTATAATATTGCTTCTGTTATATGTTTTCAATTTTTGACCGTGAGGCATGTGGGATCTTAACTCCCCAACCAGGGAATAAACCTGAATGCCCTAGAGTGGAACCAGTGAACCAGTGAAGTTGCTCAGTCGTGTCTGATTCTTTGCGATCCCATGGACTGTAGCCCACCAGGATCCTCTGTCAATGGGATTCTCCAGGTAAGAGTACTGGAGGGGGTTGCCGTTTCCTTCTCCAGGGGATCTTCCCGACCCAGGGATAGAGCCCAGGTGTCCCGCAATGCAGGTGGATTCTTTATCAGCTGAGCCACCTGTAGTGAAAGGTGGAGTCTTAAACACCAAAACACCCAGGGAAGTCTTACTCCTTTACGAGCTGATTCCATCCACAAGGCACCAGGATGAAGTAATAACAACACATCTCAGAAGTGATAACCTTTCAACCCACTTTTCATCTCAGTAACATAGCAGTTAACCTCATAATGGTATGACCAAGTGATGAAAGTCAGCCCCTCTGGTATTAACATAACTGCTATAATTATTAACATGTTATGTTAATAAATGAGGGACCGAGGATGTTATACTAACTTATAATAACTTAAATTTATGAATTTCACCTAAAGATGGACTGACCACATGCCCACAAGCACGGCAAAAAGTAACACTGATATACTGTATTCTAAGTGGGCTGACTTTAGTCTTGCCAATCAAACAAGGGCATGCTGGGAAAAACACCAGTTATCTACTACTGCCATAAAGTCACATAACAAATATCCCTAAGCTCAATGGCTTCAAAGAAAGTACGCTGGGAATTTCCCTGGCGGTCCATAGGCTGAGATGTTCCCTTCCAACGCAGGGGATGTAGGTTTGATCCCTGGTCAGGGAGGTAAGATCCCACATGCCTTGTGGCCCAAAAACCAAATGCCAAAACAGAAGCAACATTGTAGCAAATTCAATACAGGCTTTGAAACTGGTCCACATCAAATGAATAAACGGATACATAAAGGAACTGCAGTGATTTAGCTCAGGAGGCAGAGGGGTGGACATTTAAACTGTGTTCAGCTGGGCAGCTCTTTGCTGTCCGTGGACTTCACTTATAGGGTCACATTGGTGTGCTGTGAACCAGCATACATCACCATTGATGTCTTATTTCCAACAAGCTGGCTCAGGCACGCGCTCACTGGCAGCTGTGGGAACAAACAGTTCAAGTTCTTTCAAAACCTCTACATGCATGCTAACCTACTTCAGTCGTATCCGGATCTTTGTGACCCCACGGACTGTAGCCCGCCAGGCTCCTCTGTCCATGGGATTTCTCCAGGTAAGGATACTAGAGTGGGTCGCCATGCCCTTCTCCAGGGGATCTTCCCGACCCAGGGATCGAACATGCATCTCTGTGTCTTCTGCAGTGGCAGGCGGGTTCTTTACCACTAACGCTACCTGGGAAGCCCCGTCAAAACGTCCACTTGTGTTACAAATGTTTACACAGCCACTGGCTCAAGCAAGTGAACAGGGGGGAGCTCAGTACTGAGGGGGCACAGAACTCTGCCCGATACATCGCTCAGAGGAGACATGGTGAAAGCTGTGGTTGCCACAAGGACTGAGGGCTCAGGGCGCTCATGTAATCTCTATTCTTCAAGGAACAGCTGGATACGGTGCAAAATAATTGTCAGAAAGAAGAGCTCAGTGAGAGCTACGGACACCCTACAAAAGGCTGTTGGCAGCAAAAGCTCCTCAGGGTTTAATTGCACAAAGGTGCGTGCTACGCGGGGTGGATCTCATATCTACTTCATCCCAGCCGTCACCAGGGGATACGGTGAAGCTCAAAACTGGAACCAGTGAGGGACAACACACTTAGGCTTTTTGATCCGTAACAATGCATGCTAACCCAAGCACAGTGCGCTGTAAGCCAAAACGGAATCTCCTGGCTCTAAGCCAGAGGACTGAGACGTCTCAAGTGAATAACTGCACACCTCTGTTGAATGGCTCCCATTTCCTGAGGTCAAGACTCATGATCAAAATTGGGTGTGCGAACAAAACAGGGATGAACTCTCCTTTTTGAGAATCATGTCACAGAGATCTTTCTTTCAATAAACAGCAGAACATCAACTCCATGGCTCTCAGATTAATTCTATTAAAGGCACAAATTCTAGAACAAACTGGGAAATACTGAATATAGTATGCAACTTCTTCCGAAAACACAACTGGAATTAAGCATCTTTAACTGGCATGGAATAAAAAAGATTATTATATTATAATAATATAAAGATTATAATCTATATTATACCATGCCACTTAGAGGCACTTAATTAAATAGATATATAATCTTTATATTTTCCAAGTCATTCCTTACCAAATATGTCCCCAGAAAATTACTCCATTCACGTTATTTTAACTCCCTTTGATTATTCATTAAGTATCTGCTTATAGAATCAGACATATAAACATTTTTCTTATTTTCTTTCACGTAGCTACTATATAAATGGTTCATGAGACAAATCCCTCTTAAAATCTGACATCGGGAGAAAACTTACCTGATTAACTTGTTGGCTTCCTTTATCCGATTAAAAAA
>CM035303.1:128713110-128769952 GCA_020226075.1 Hydropotes inermis
AAAAAGGAGAGAGATAATTTTGAGCCTTATCTGACTGCAAAAAGCACAGAGCAAACATAAGCACATAATTGCAGTTTCTACATTGACTGAGGTTTGAATTAGTGTTGTTATCTTCAGTCAGACTTTGCCTACATTAATTTTGTAATGAACTCTTTGGGCGCGTGGGGAGGGGGGTACAGTCTCACTTACCTAGAGCTACAGAGGCATACGCTCACAGTGTGATGGCTAACTATGGAGGATAGAATGGAGATTCCTTTAAAAACCGTGGAGAACCAGCAAGGACCTGCTGAACAGCACCGGGAACTCTGCTCAATGTCACAGGCAGCCTGGACTGGAGGGGAGTTTGGTGGAGAAAGGATGCGTGTGGATGTATGGCTGAGTCCCTTCCCTGTCCACCTGAAACTATCACAACACCGCTAACCGGCTGTATCCCAATAAAGCCTTAAAAATAAATAACTCTTAGAAAATGTAACGGCTCAAGACAGCAAGTGATTCATCATGATGCTGCGGTGTTGATCATCCAGGCAGGGCTCGGCAGAGATGGGTCACCTCTGTGGTTTGTGGCATCTCTGGACTCCCAGCTGAGCCGGGTAACACAGCCGGACCCTTCCGGCTGTGCTTACGGTCTCACTTCATCAGGGAGGCTAACCTCGCACCGTACACATCACAGCAGGGTCAACAACAGCAGAAGCAGAAGTCACACAGCTCCAAGAAGTCCAGACTTAGAATTTTAACACCCTTAAAAGTGGAAGTGAAAGTGAAGTCACTCAGTCGAGTCCGACTCTTTGCGACCCCATGGACTGCAGCCCACCAGGCTCTCCGTCCATGGGATTTTCCAGGCGAGAGGACTGGAGTGGGCTGCCATTTAAACAAACCAGGAGGCCAGTCCCTGAAGAAGAGAGAGAGGGAAAGAGCCTCCATCTCTTGGGAACTTCCAAAAACGTGTGACCATGTTCAATCTTAAAACGCAGGTGATTCACCCCTACAGGCAGCGACTGGTACAAACCCACAGACTTCTGTCACAATGAAATGCTCAGTATCCACTTAAGGCAAATGAAAACCTAAATCCCGTCTTTGGCAGATCAAATGGAAATAAAAGTAACTCATGTATATTTCAAGTGAATACAAGATTCATCAATTAAGGCAACACCGGAGATTTCACAGTGTAAATGAATTACAGAGTCGATGAAACAGAATTTAATTGCAATGTATTGATGCAACATGTGACATTCCCCTCAAAATACTTAAAAGAGTGAACTGACTTATAGCTTTCCTAGGATTTAAAAACACGGTTTTGATCTCGTTTCCCCTAATACTTTATCTTTCCATTAATGAGACACAAATGTTAAAATAAGTGTGAGGTACATGTGTGTCTAGCTCCAAGTTGTCTACAAAATGCAGGATGGGATCGTCTAAGAAAACATTAAAAAAAATATATTAAATAACTGGCTCCAAGTCACTGACCCGAAGGAGCTCCGACCTAGGGAAACACAGTCAGGTCTCAAAATAAACAGTCAAAAAATTAAAAGGAACAAATTCAGCCACTGGAACTTGGAGAAAAGAACAGTATCATTGTAGGGGCTTATATCTTATAAAGTGTGCATTTCCAGCGTCTCAAATCTTTCACCAAAGGATTAAAAACTAACATCTCCTTCCCTATATCTTAGTTCTTCACAGTCATCTCAAAGACTAGTGAGAGGGGTCACAAAGGCAACTTTGAAAGCAGAAATGTCTGTGTCTGAAGCTCTCACCCCTCTTCTACCCCAGGATGGATAAAATTGGCATCTTTTCATCTGAAGCGATGCCCTTCTTAGCCAGAGAAGCAAAAAGACCTGAAAGCCATCTTGACAGCAAGGATTTTTTTTTTGTTCCCAAAAAGGGAGCAAAACCCTCTCTGATGGCTTTGCTGGGAGACGGAGTTCAGCCATGAGTGTTCCGCTCAGCCAGCTGGATGTTTTGCTCAGACTCAAGAGGCAGAAGGGATTGTGCTGCGAGGCTAATGATCGGGGCACAGCCAGAGAGCCATCTCTGGAATCTCTGTATGGTTTCCTGCGTCCGTGCATGGGCCGGCCACCCCGAAGAAGAGCTGTGATGGAGTTCACCTCCTCCGTCTGCCATTAGCTGGGGCGTTATTTCCCCATGAACTCAGGGCTGCCATTACTGTCAGAAAACCAGCTCATCTCCATGACAGCTGAGAATTAGGTTTTGATTCCTGTAGTGGTTTCATGATGGAATGCAGGGCTCTCCGGAGGACCGATGCACGGCGCGTTTTTCCTTCCTTGGGACTGAGATACAGAGGTATTCAATGTGCCAGAGACCATTCTAAGTGCCCCGTGTATAGACAAAGTTCCAGGTCAGTCTACAGAATGTCCTACCACTGATCCTGAAACCAAGCAGGACCCCGTGAGGAGCATTCAGTTTCTCCCCTGCCGCTTGTCTGTAGAAGGACTTTAGTCAAAGGATCCTTTTAATCAGACAGTGAGAAAATGCAGAAAGAAGAGAAAGGTCAAGTGAGACAAAATAATAATACTTTAGCCTTTAAACAAAGTCAAAGACCTTTAGATCCTCCTCAAGGGATATAGTCAGAGTTCTGGTTTTTCTGGTCATCATGTACAGACAGGACAGTGGCATCATAAAGAACACTCAGTACCAAAGAATTGACACTTCTGAACCGTGGTGTTGGAAAAGACTCTTAAGAGTCTCTTGGACTGCAGGAAGATCAACTCAGTCAATTCCAAAGGACATCAACCCTGAATATTCACTGGAAGGACTGATGCTGAAACTCCAATACCTTGGCCACCTGATGCAAAGAACTGACTCGTTGGAAAAGACCCTGATGCTGGCAGGGACTGGGGGCAGGAGGAGGAGGGGATGACAGAGGATGAGATGGTTGGATGGCATCACCGACTCAATGGACATGAGTTTGGGTAAACTCCGGGAGTTGGTGATGGACAGGGAGGCCTGGCGTGCTGCAGCCCACGGGGTCACAAAGAGTGAGTCACGCAACTTAGTGACAGAACAGTGCCCACAAGGACCATACCTTATATTCTGAGCCATGACCTTTGAGCTGTTTTGCAGATGCTGGAACCGCCACCAGGTGGGAGAAGTTACCTGAATGCTGTTCACAAGCACGGAGACCACAGACCAGTAGGAAGTGGAAGGTTGACGATGCTGACTCCTGAATCCTTCGTCACCAACCAATCAGATGTACCTCCACAAGCTGAACACACCCTGTTCCTTGAACACTCTAAGACTCCTGAGCATACCCTCCAGGGAAGACACACAGTCTTGATCTTGAGGGCATTAGCTCCGCTGTGGACCCCTTTTGCCTGGAAAAGCAACAATGCTGTTTCTTTCCACTTCACCCAAAACTGCCTCCAAGATTTAACCCGGTGCAGGTCAACAGGGGCCAAATTTTGGTAGCAATAATCATATCGTATTTTCGTTTCAGTCGCTCATTCGTGTCTGACTCTGCGACCCCATGGACCGCAGCATGCCAGGCCTCCCTGTCCATCACCAACTCCCTGAGCTTGCTCAAATTCATGTCCATCGAGTCAGTGATGCCACCCAATCATCTCATCCTCTGTCGTCCCCTTCTCCTCCTGCCCTCAGTCTTTCCCAGCATCAGGGTCTTTTCCAGCAAGTCAGTTCTTCGCATCAGGTGGCTGCAAAGCGAAAGCTTCAGCATCAGTCCTTCCATGGGGGTGATTTCCTGTAGGATGCACTGATTGCTGCATGATCGTTCTCAACACTAGAGGAGATGCTCCTGGCTCCAAAGAGGGGACCCCCAGGGTTTGCATCGGGATTTGCCAGCAGGAGGAAAGCTCCGACTTCCTGAATGGGGGACTGCACGTGGCGGGACCCTCAGAACCTTGGATCTCTCCTGACCCCCGCTGACACGGTGGGTCACCCACTTCAGAGTGCCCACCCTGGGGCAACGCTGGTTGGTCGAAAGGCACAACGCCGTCTGCCACCGATCGTGACGGGGAATTTCTCAGTCATGCACCTGGGCTGTGCACACTTCTCTCCCCACGCTAATTCACAGAAGTGCTTTTCCTCTGCGGATCGCCAGCCTCAGCGGATCCTGAAATCAAAGTGGGTTCCCTGAAGCAGACCGCAGCCCCCTAAAGACAAGAGGCCAGATTAAGCCTGTAGACTGCACTTTGTGGCAACCTGCTCCCGGAAAGGAGTCAGGGGAGATGGGAAGGGCAGTCTCCACTTTCTCTAAAATGCCTTCACTTCACAGTGAGTCTATCAGAGACCCCCGGCAGACACACTCAGAAGCCATGTGGCACCAGCGACCTGAGCATCACTTAGCCCACCCTTGTGGACGTCAGGTTAACCATTACAAGGTTTCAACATGTTATCATTTCAAGTTTACAAAACAGGGAGGGTGTATCAGTCAACAGGGACTGCTGGAGCAAAATGCCACAGCCTAGGGGGCCTGATGTGAAAGACATCTATCATGTTACACTTTGGGAGGCCAGAGTTCCAAGATCAAGGTGGTTCTTCTGAGACCTCTTTCGCAGGCTTGCGGATGACTGTCTCCTCCCTGTCTTTGGTCTTTGCCCTCTGTCAGAGGCCCCCCTGGGGTCCCCCTTTGGGTGTCTAAACACTCCCCCCATCTTCTAATAAGGACATCAGTCAGATTCGATTAGGGTCCGGCCCACAACCTCATCCCACCTGAGTCACCTCTCTGAAGGCTTTCTCTCCCAAGACAGTCACACTCTGAGGTCTTGTAGTCTGCTGTTTCTTACTTTAAAAAAAAAAATAATTTTAGTTAGTTAGGGCTTTGCTGGGTCTTCATCGATGCACCCAGCCTTTCTCTCACTGTGGCAAGCGGGGGCTACTCTCTAGGGGTGGTGCATGGGTTTTTCAGTGTGGTGACTTGTCATGGAGCATGGACTTCAGCAGCTGAGGTCTCCAGACTCTACACTGCAGGCTCAGCAGCTGCGGGCAAAGGACTTGGGTGGTCCACAGCACACGGGATCCTCCTGGAACAGGGATCAAACCCATGTCTCTTGCATTGGGGGGTGGATTTTTTTTTTTCTTTAACCAGTGAGCCACCAGGGAAAGTGTTAACCACTCAGTCACCTCCGACTCTTTGCGAGCTTATGAACTATATAGTCTGACAGACTGCTTTGTCCATGGGATGTCCCAGGCAAGAATCTTGGAGTGGGTTGCCATTTCCTTCTCCAGAAAGAAAGAAAGAAAGAAAGTCAAGTCCCTCAGTCATGTCTGACTCTTTGCAACACCATGGACCGTGGCCTGCCAGGCTCCTCCGTCCATGGGATTTTCCAGGCAAGAATACTGGAGTGGGTTGCCATTTCCTTCTCCAAGGATCCTCCCCATTGGGGGATCAAACCCGGGTCTCCTGCATTGCAGGTGGATTCTTTCCCATCTGCGCCACCAGGGAAGCCCCCTACTGTATATAGGGACTTAACCATCCAAGCATCCTGGAATCTGAGGGTATCCTGGAGCCAATGGCAACGTGGATACTCAGAGATGGCTGTAGCGGGGATCAGGGCTGTAACAGGTGGATTTGGGAGGAAACCATTCAGCCTATCATAGAATTTTCTCCTGTAACAACATTTTGGTATAATTCTGTATTTTTCATGACTTCCACTGTTGGAATAATTTCATCTCCCCACCCACAGCACCCCCATGACAATGAAGGTGGCCTTTCAGCTCCAATACTAGTTCTGATGTCCACTCAGAAACGCAGGAGAGAAGAAGTCCGATGGACCTTCAATCAATGGCCATGGCGGACTTGCAGACCCTTTGCCCTCTCCAGACTGGCTGTATACTGCATTCTACTTTACCAGAAAGGACGTGGTACCAAGACATCTTCAAATAAGGGGCTGTCTGCAAACTGGACCATATTTTCTGGTTGATCACCAGCTGGTGGCATCGCACCACACATTTTGAGGTTGCACTTTGTATTTTTATTCTCATTGTAATACGCTGAACATAAAAATGGAGGGCCCCAGTTTCACCCACTCTTGTTAAATCCTTGAACTTGGGACTTGAGTGCACGCAGAATCCGTAATCTCAAAGGGCAGACAGGGGCTCAGATGGGTGAACAGAAATCTGCTATTACTTTTTACAGCGAGTTCAAAACCTAAAAATAACTTACTTGATATTTGTCAAGTGTTTCTCTCTGGAGAACAAGTCGGAAGTGTGTATGTTTTCTTAACTAAACCTCGAAATTCAAGTTTAGGTTTTTAGTGTCTAGGTAATTTTTTTTAAATCCTAATTCATTCATGGCATTATTTGGAATAGTTTCTTTTCATCTGCCATTGCTAAAAACGATCTTCCAGGAAGCCACATTTTCACAGGGGTAAATGGTCGTAAAAATCCAGTAGTAATAATACAGACATCACACTCTTTTAGGCACTGATTCCTTTTTTAGAATGGCTGGGGGTGATACAAGTTGAAAAAAAAAAAAAGTCTGTATTGTTCTCTTTTGGCTTGTCTGCAAGAAGGCAGCAAAAGTATTACAGGAATGACTTCGGTGCTAGAACTTGGACCTAGACCTTGCTTCATACATGGAGCCTCTCTGACCCGCAGTCTCTTCATCAGAACAAAAGGGATAGTGACAGCTAACAGCAAGCCGTTAGTGAGAATGTATTAACATGCTAGGCACCATATTAACATTTTGACCTGCATGCAATTTTCAAAACACTGGGTCGGCCAAAACATTTATTTAGCTTTCCCTGTAAAATCTGAATTTGGGTACCAACTCAGTATTTCATCTTCACAAATACTACTTGAAATAGTACAAGTACTATTTCACAAATACTACACAAATACAGGTCTCATCCTTACCGCCTTCTTACAGGAGAGCTGAGAAATAAGGATGTCAATTTACACACTCACACTCTCACAGTAGAAAGAGGCAGAGTTGAGATGTGAATATAAATTCACGTGGTTCCTGAATTCTGATTTTTGGGATCAGGAGATCCAGACGGCACTTATCAAGTTCTTGACGCAGGAGAGGTGCTGAGGAGAGGTGGATGTTATCATGACAAATAAGCAGAAAGGTTATGCCAATCACCTTCCTGAGATCCAGAAACAATGAAGCTGAAGGATTTTCCAGGACCATCAATGTTGAATCAAGAAAAAGAAATGGACAGACCCTTACAGAAAGTATCCTTAGTGACTGCACTCTCAGGTTCAGCAAGGATCTCTTAGCTGTTGCTAAATGCTTACAATGTTTCAGTAGCTATTCCAGAATCTGTCTAGAATTTGATACTTCTCTCACTCAGGTACTATTTAGTCTACTGAGGGGAATTTCACTCAGAAGGACACCAGAAAAAGCATTCCTGGAAATCTAGAAAACGGACATTCTACAACATATGGCTTGGCTTCCCCAACACATTGGCAGCACAGAAAAAGCCAGAAGGGGAGAGAATCAAAGTTCAAAACAAAACAAAACAAAACAGGGTCCTCCCTGGTAGTCCAGTGGTTAAGACTTTGCCTTCCAACGCAGGAGATGTATGTTCAAACCATGGTTGGTGAGATAAGATCCCACATGCCTTAAGGCCAAAAACCCAAAACACAAAGCAAAAACAAAAGTGTAACAAATTGGATGAAGACCTTGAAAATGGTACACACCAAACGAACAAACAAAAAATCTTAAATAGTTAGAAAAACAACAAGATGCATGTCAGCAGTGTACATTTCTCTAAGCTCCCAGTATGGAATACACATAAAAGAAAGAAAGATTCATACTGTACACAGTTCTTTTATTCCTCATGGAAATCTTTCATCTTACAGAAGATCAGAATCCCATCTTAAAAGCTTCCCAACACTTTTCAGCCATCCATCTTCCATCACGATGGGGACCTTGGGCTAAGGACATTAACAGTATTCCTTTAAACTTAAAATTTTTATTAAAAATAAATTAGCCTAATCTAAACCGAATCAATAAAGGGAGATCAAGGAAGACGAAACTGCAGACATTCTGTAAAGGAATTAACCTGCTCTATTCAAAAGCGTCAAAGTTCTGCTATGGCAAGAAAGACTGCGGAGTTACTTAAGAGGTGGCTCAGAGGGTAAAGAGTCTGCCAGCAACGCAGGAGACTTGGGCTCGATCCCTGGGTCAGGAAGATCCCCTGGAGAAGGAAATGGCAACCCACTCCAGTATTCTTGCCTGGAGGATCTCATGGACAGAGGAGCCTGGTGGGCTACAGTCCACGAGGTCACAAAGAGTCAGACACGACTGAGTGACTAATACTTTCACTTTCAAACAAACAGGAAAGCTGCAGGATAAATTGGACATTATTCTTACGACTGGCAGCATCTCAATAGCTCTCTAGAGACACAGTAGCATTGGGTCCGTGTCAAGCTCCTGATTTTGATCACTGCACTGCGGTTATGTAAGACAGTTCAGTTCAGTTCAGTTCAGTCAACAAGCCCTCATTTAATGTAATATTCCTGCAGTTTTGGACATACTTCAGGAAAGCACTGCTAATTACTTCTGTAGAATTCAAGTGTCTACAGTATGTCTGAAAACATGTATTCCTTCCACCTTGCGGTCTCCCCTGCTTTCCAAAGTTCTCCATTCTGAACTCACATTTATCTGCAACAATTTTCATTCAACTAGATTTTTTTGGGGGGTGTGGGCCGGGTAGGCAGCCTGGTTTATTTTCAAGACAAGCAAGTAGCAACTTGGGAACACAGTGCTATATGAATAGCATACACCAAGAATGCTACCCTTTTTCAGAAGTGCGCAAAACCTTCCTCTCTGACCAGACCACAGAAGGAAGTTCACCAGAATCAGCTCGGAAAGCAGTGTTGCTGAAAAGCATCATTTCCAGACCAGCCACCCTAGCATACCCTGGCAAGAACACACAGGCAGACTCCTGGGACCCGCTCCAGATGCACTGAATCAGAGGCTCTGGGACTTGGCTGGGAAATGCACACTTTCAATACACAGCCCAGTTGCACCTTATCATTCTGTACTGAGCAAATATTTATTAGCTTCCTCCATGTGACAGCTGCCCCTCAAGGTCCCGAAGATAAACGTGTGTAAAAAGAGCAAACAGCACGCAACATGGCGCAGGCTCCTTGAAAGGCAGTTTAGAGGATTCTTACAAAAATAAGGTCCAATACTCGGGCCACCTGATGCAAAGAGTTGACTTGTTGGAAAAGACCCTGATGATGGAAAAGATTGAAGGCAGCAGAAGAGGGTGACAGAGGACGGGATGGTTGGATGGCATCATCGACTTAATGGACATGACTCTGAACAAACTCTGGGAGACAGTGAAGGACAGGGGAGTCTGGTGTGTTGCAGTCTGTGGGGTCGCAAAGAGTCGGACACAACTTAACAACTGAACGACAATACAAAACTAAACTCAGCAATCCTACTCCTTAGTATTTACCCAAAGGACCTGAAAATGTATATCCACGTGGATATGCTTTATTCATAACTGCCAAGACTTAGAAGCAAATAAGATGCCCCTCAGTAGACGAATGGATAAATAAACTGGAGAATGTCCAGACTATGGAATATTAGTGTGTTAGCGGCTCAGTCGTGCCTGACTCTTTGCGACCCCAGGGACTGCAGCCCACCAGGCTCCTCTGTCCATGGGATTCTCCAGGCAAGCATACTGGAGTGGGTTGCCATTTCCTTCTCCAGGGGATCTTCCTGACCCAGGAAAAGAACCCCACTCTCCTGCAACTGCAGGCAGAATGGAATATTATTCAGCACTAAAAACAAGGTTGCCAGGAGAAACATCAATAACCTCAGATATGCAGATGACACCACCCTTATGGCAGAAAGCAAAGAAGAACTAAAGAGCCTCCTGATGAAAGTACAATAGGAGAGTGAAAAATTTGGCTTAAAGCATTCAGAAAACTAAGATCATGGCGTCTGGTCTCATTACTTCATGGCAAATGCATGGGTAAACAGTGGAAACAGTCAGAGACTTCATTTCGGGGCAGGGGGGCTCAAAAATCACTGCAGATGGTGACAGAAGCCACAAAATTAAAAGACGCTTGCTCCTTGGAAGAAAAGTTATGGCCAACTTAGACAGCATATTAAAAAGCAGAGACATTACTTTGCCAACAAAGGCCGATCTAGTCAAGGCTATGGTTTTTCTAGCAGTCATATATGGAAGTGAGAGTTGGACCATAAAGAAAGCTGAGCGCCGAAGAATTGATGCGTTTGAACTGTGGTGTTGGCCAAGACTCTTGAGAGTCCCTTGGACTGCAAGATCCAACCAGTCAATCCTAAAGGAAATCAGTCCTCAATATTCATGGCAAGGATGGATGCTAAAGCTATAACCACAATACTTTGGCCACCTGATGCGAAGAACTGAATCACTGGAAAAGACCCTGATGCTGGGAAAGATTGATGGCAGGAGGAGAAGAGGATAACAGAGGATGAGATGGCTGGGTGGCTTCACCGACTCAATGGACATGAGTTTGAGTAAGCTCTGGGACTTGGTGATGAACAAGGGAGGCCTGGTGTGCTGCAATCCATGGGGAAGCAGAGAGTTGGACACGACTGAGTGACTGAACTGAACTGAACTAAAAACAAATGGGCTGGGACTTCCCTGGAAGTCCAGTGGTTAAGAATCCTCCTTGCAATGCTGGGGATGTGCGTTATATCCCTGATCATGGAATTAAGACCTCACATCAGTTTAGTCAGTTCAATTCAGTCACCCAGTCGTGTCCGACTCTTTGCAACCCCATGAATCGCAGCACGCCAGACCTCCCTGTCCATCACCAACTCCAGAAGTCCACTCAAACTCATGTCCATTGAGTCGGTGATGCCATCCAGCCATCTCATCCTCTGTCGTCCCCTTCTCCTCCTGCCCCAAATCCCTCCCAGCATCAGGGTCTTTTCCAATGAGTCAGCTCTTCCCATGAGGTGGCCAAAGTATTGGAGTTTCAGCTTCAGCATCAGTCCTTCCAATGAATATTCAGGACTGATCTCCTTTAGGATGGACTGGTTGGATCTCCTTGCAGTCCAAGGGACTCTCAAGAGTCTTCTCTGACACCTAGTAAAGTAATGCTCAAAATTCTCCAAGCCAGGCTTCAGCAATATGTGAATTGAGAACTTCCAGATGTTCAAGCTGGTTTTAAGAAAAAGCAGAGGAACCAGAGATCAAATTGCCAACATCGGCTGGATCATCGAAAAAGCAAGAGAGTTCCAGAAAAACATCTATTTATGCTTTATTGACTGTGCCAAAGCCTTTGACTGTGTGGATCACAATAAACTGTGGAAAATTCTGAAAGAGATGGGAATACCAGACCACCTGACCTGCCTCTTGAGAAACCTGTATGCAGGTCAGGAAGCAACAGTTAGAACTGGACATGGAACAACAGACTGGTTCCAAATAGGAAATGGAATACGTCAAGGCTGTATATTGTCACCCTGCTATTTAATTTATATGCAGAGTACATCATGAGAAACGCTGGGCTGGAGGAAGCACAAGCTGGAATCAAGATTGCTGGGAGAAATATCAATAACCTCAGATATGCAGATGACACCACCCTTATGGCAGAAAGTGAAGAGGAACTAAAAAGCCTCTTGATGAAAGTGAAAGAGGAGAGTGAAATTTTGGCTTAGAGCTTAACATTCAGAAAATCAAGATCATGGCATCTGGTCCCATCACTTCATGGGAAAAAAATGGGGAAACAGTGGAAACAGTGTCAGACTTTATTTTTTTGGACTCCAAAATCACTGCAGATGGTGATTGCAGCCATGAAATTAAAAGACGCTTACTCCTTGAAAGGAAAGCTATGACCAACTTAGATAGCATATTAAAAGGCAGAGATATTACTATACCAACAAAGGTCCATCTGGTCAAGGCTATGGTTTTTCCAGTGGTCATGTATGGATGTGAGAGTTGGACTGTGAAGAAAGCTGAGCGCTGAAGAATTGATGCTTTTGAACTGTGGTGTTGGAGAAGACCTCACATATTGCAGAGCAATTAAGCCCACCCACCATAACTAGACAGTCCATGCACCCCAACAAAAGATGTGGCACAATGCAATGAAGATCCCATGTTCCACAACTAAGACCTGATGCCACTAAATAAAAAAGAAAGAAAGAAAAGAAACAAGCTATCAAACTACAAAGAGACATGGAGGAAACTGCCATGTGTATTCCAAAGGAAACTGCCATGTGTATTCTAAAGTGAAGAAGTGTATACATAAAGGCTACAGACTATATGATTCCAATTAGATGACAGTCTGGAAATGGCAAAACCAAGGAGACACCAAAAAGATCAATGGTTGCCAGGGCTTTAGGGGCAAAGAAGGGTTAAAAAAGGTGGAGCGCAGAGGATTTTTAGGGCTGTGACATTATTCTGGATAATGCTGTAATGGTGGACAGATGCCATCACACACTCGCCCAAACCCACAGGAGACACAACAGCAAAAGCAAACTCAACAGACCCGACGGACCTTGGGTGGCAATTTTTTGGTTTTTTCAAAAAAGCACATCCTTGGCCGCACTCAACAAAATTAAAAAGCAAAATCCCACTGGCCGCACTCAACAAAATTAAAAAGCAAAATCCCACTGATCCTTGCACTCATGGAGCTTTGGATTTACAGGAACGCTGCAAAGACAGAGCCCCAAAGTTTCAGTTTGCTGAAACAGTTTCACCTGTTTACAGTCAGCACTTCACATAGCAATGGTAGTTGGGAGAGTCAATTCCTAGGCAGGTTGATGAGAAGTCCGGGGGTCCCCAAGGAGAGAAGGGTCTGGAATTCCCAAGGAAGAGGAAAGGACAAACTTTTTCCCCCCTCTACATTCCTTAGGATGATAAAACAATAATGTATCCTGCTTGAGGACAATCTCTGGAAAAAACCTTCTGGCTAATCCTATTATTTCAAAATGCAAATTATGGGAGTGGGTCTAGTAAGGTCTTGACAAGCTCCAGACATTCTTTTGATTCACTGTAATAAGTAATTAAAAAGTATATAACTCCACTGCTAACTCTAGTGAGGGGGCACTCTTTCTGCACCCCCCCCCCGCTTTCTGGTGCCTATGTCAGAAGTTTTCTCTATCTCTTTTATACTTTAATAAAACTTAATTACACAAAAGCTCTGAGCAATCACTGGCCTGGGATTCAATTCTTCTCCTATGGAGGCCAAGAATCCCGCCGTCTTTCGTGGTTTGGCAACAACCTTTCAGTAGCTTGGTCACAACTGTAAAACCAACGCTGAATATTCATGCTAACCGAACTTCACCCATTTTGGGGATTTCACTAGTTTCACATTTCTTCTCTGGTCTGTGGCCATTTCTGAGACTTTCCTTGTTTTCCATCCCTTGGACAGCCTTGAGGAATAGTGGGCAGGTGTCTTGGACAACATTTTGCATTTTGAGTTGGCCTCAAGTTTATTTTCATGATTATTCAAGATTGAAGGGCTTCCCTCAATAGCTCAGTTGGTAAAGAATCTGCCTGCATTGTAGGAGATGCAGGTTCAATTCCTGGATTGGGAAGATCCCCTGGAGAAGGAAACTGCAACGCACTCCAGTATTCTTGCCTGGAAAAATCCCATGGACAGAGGCGCCTGGCGGGTACAGTCCATGGGGTAGCAGGAGTCAGACACGACTTAGCGACTAAACCACCACCGCCAAGGATTTGAGGTTGCAGACCACAGAGGTGATGGGCCTTTCTGCTCACGTCACACCACGAGGAACAGTACAGCAACCTGACTTAGTGCATGAAAATGACCTTTATCTTGACCTTGACCAAGGAGTAGACAAGTTAACACCTGCTCCTGCTGATGTCTGGGTCACCCGAAGGATGGCAGTAATGTCTTACCCAGGGAACAATGCAAGTTGGATGGCCGATGGGACGCCCAGATGCGATGAGCTGGAACTGAGATCTTTCAGGGGAAATTTCTGAGCTGGATACCCACTCCAGCGACCTCCCAAAGTGCCATGCCGAATTCAGGAAGGGTATCAACAACCTGGTGATCAATCTCTCTTTCACCCCACCCTCCACATGGCAGGGTTTAACGTCACCGAAAGACAAACTGTCTCACTGATCAATCAACTTTCAAAATGTAGAATGACAGTGCTCCCTCATAATTTCAATACATGTGTCTGAACTGAAAAACGGAATCTCACTTTTGATAGACGGTAGGTCCAATTTGGCTTCTGGATCAGGCCATGAGGATTGGCGATCAAGTTGATTACATGCTGCTCATTTTCCCATCAACAGATTTGAAACGGCTGGCCCAGTATTTCTACAGGGATATATTAGATATATCCCAAGTATACATAGATAATGTGCTGATGGTTAGATCCTTTGCTAGAGCTCTAGCATATGAAAAAATTTTGATGCCAAGTTTAAAATAGGTGGGAAAGTTTTGTTGTTGTTGTTGTTTTTCAAAACCATTTTAAAATAGCACGTGCTAGAGGAAAAGTTTTAAAGAAGCGTTTTTCGTTCACCATTCACGTTTAACACGTGAGCCTTTATGGAGCTGTACCTACTGACTGGAGACAGCGTAGAAAGAGACGGCCATGGAGGTTTGAGGAGCAGAAATTGGAATAAAATTAGAGGCAATTGAGAGCAAACTGTGGGAAGCAATCCAGGAAGAGTAACAACTTACTATCCTGTACGTAATGAGACCTATTTTTATCATCATTTCAAAGAGGTAGTAAGGGAAAGAAATAGAATCTCTATTCCAAAACTTGGAATATTTCCAAGGAAAGAAAGAGCTGGAGCAGAGGAAAGCCTGCTTTATCTCCTACAGAAACATGCCTTGGATTCTGACATCCAGATTTTAAAGGCTCCACACATTCTTTTGTGTGTGTGTGCACATGCACGCACACACATTTTGAAGTATGTACTTTTAAAAAAACATTAATTGATTTGTTTTAATTGGAGGCTAATCACTTTACAATATACATTTCTGCCCGCAAAGTGTCGGGGTATAGCTTCATATGGAACACTGGGAACTGAAAGATGGTCTCTGCAGACAAGACTGAATAGGAGGAAGCCTTTCATCAGGATGGGAAAGAGGACCGTGGAAGAATGCGCTCAGTGGATGAATGAATCACATCAGACCAGGGTGTTGGATGTGTTGGGATGATGGGAGAAAGGGATGTGGAGCGGGGAGTGATCTGGCGAGTCAGGGCATCCTTTAGCTGTAAGAACAAACCATGAAACAGGGAAGGAAAAAGCGTGGTCAAGCGTGGGAGTGAGATGCGCGTGAGCCTAAATTACCGGGGACTTGACGGCCGCATCCACAAGAGAGGACAAAAGAAGTCAGAGCAGAGAATGGGGTGCTGCGAGGGGAAAAAGAAAATGCACTGTGGGCCCAAGGAAAAGAGCAGCGCAGGCACGCTGCGTTATAAATCAGCGTGGTCAGTGCTACAAGCGAGGGGCTGGGAGGGTCAAGTGTGAGCTTGGGGGACAATGGTCACGGAAGCGAAGGCTGAAAACGAACGTGTGGCAGCAGACTGGAAGGCTTACTAAACAGCAAGAATGGGACTCAGGGCCTAAGCGGTCAGGGGGAGACGGCGTGTCTCTTGGAGGGTGGCAAATATACAAAAGATAGGGGAGATAGTTCGGGCACATGAGTAGGCAAGCCTTCAGACACTCTGCCCCATATAAATCCCATACACAGTCACCAAGGACTGCAGAAATGAATATAGACCACCACCTCGGAAACCAGAATGAATGAAACAGCAGTGTGACCCTGTCCCTCCTATGTACAAACATGGATAAGGTAGAATACATTTCGTGAGTTTATCCACATACATTTAATTGGTCATTGTGTGTGTGTGTGTGTGTGTGTGTGCAATGTTTAGTTGTATCTCATCCCTTTGTGACCCCATGGACTGCAGCCCGCCAGTCTCCTCTGTCCATGGCATTTCCTAGGGAAAAATAGGGGAATTGGTTGCCATTCCCTTCTCCAGGGTATCTTTCTCACCCAGGGATCAAACCCAGATCTCCCTGATTGCAGTCAGATTCTTTACCATCTGAGTCATAAGGGAATCCCAATTGGTCATTGTCAGACTGCAAAAATGTAATAATAATAATATTAATAATAGAGAGAGAGAGAAAGAGAAAGAGAAAGAATGTCTCTCAATGAACTTTCTCTTTCGAGAATAAAAAAGATATGCAACATATTTGATAATCTCCTGGTAATTTAAATATACATCATCCAGCTTCATAAAATGTTACTCAAGCCAAGCGACAAAGTACAGATGTTCTTTCTTTATTTATTTATTTTTTATTGTAGTGGGTTTTGTCATACATTGACATGAATCAGCCATGGATCTACATGTGTTCCCCATCCCGATCCCCCCTCCCCCCTCCCTCTCCACCCGATCCCTCCAGGTCTTCCCAGTGCCAGATGTTCTTTAATTTCAAGATCAAAAGAAAGATATTTTTTTGAGATCACCATCCTCAGCAGAGACGAACTAAGCTTCCTATATGGTTTTTCCTTTTAGTGATGCTGTTCTGTCAACAGAATAAAGCTTAGGATGTGACAAATGACAAAGATATTCACTTGGAGCAGAGGTGTAGTTGTGAATGAAAGGGGATAATGATTTTCTATATAAGTAAAATCGTCTCCTCTCAAATAAACAATCATGCAGATAATTCCATTTTAAGTGCCTTGTGGGAGGTTATATGGGTGGTGGGAACAAGGATTGACATTTTTTGACAGATCAAATGTATGTTTCAGTATTATACATTTTCTAGCTGACACTTTTATTATGAAGATGTTTTTGACTTTTTAGACTGCAATAAAGGCTGGAGAAGACTCTTGGGTGTCCCTTGGACAGCAAGGAGATGAAACTCACAGGAAATCAACCCTGAACATTCATTGGAAGGACTGATGCTGAAGCTCCAACATTTTGGCCACCTGATGCAAAGAAAAGACTCATTGGAAAAGACTCTGATGCTGGCAAAGATTGAGGGCAGGAGGAGAAGGGGATGACAGGGGATGAGATGGTTGGATGGCACCACCGACTCGATGGACGTGAGTTTGAGCAAGCTCCGGGAGGCCTGGCGTGCTGCAGTCCACGGGATCACAGAGAGCTGGACATAACTTAGTGACCGAACAACATAATCATTTCAGTACTGATGAGTGAAACAGAACTGAACTGATCCTGATGGTAACAGCTTTAAACTCAGCTTTCTCTCTTGTCTATATTTATGTATCACATAGATCAAAAGAAAACTTCCAGACAGAAGCAGAGGAACAAAGTAATGGAGAGATCCGTCAATAGAAACTCACCCACCACTAAACTAAGGCACAACTAAACGAACCCACAACTAACAAGACGGTAAAGCCGTTACGGTAACTGTCTTCTGTTTGTTTGACAAGTGAAGCGCTCACACTGAAGATACACTAATAACCCCAATCATCTTTATGGGCATGAAAGCTATGAGAGTCAAGATGAGAAAGCAGGAGCTTAGGCAAACAGGAGACTGGATGATGCAGAAGAAAAGATGAAAGGCCGTGATGCTGTACCAATGAAATCTGCACAGAATGAAACACAAATAGAAGAAAATAAATCGTAAAAGGAAAAAAAGAACTCCCCTGAGCAGTCCAATATGTGTAGCACTGGACTCACCATTTTTTATATAGACGCTTCCCATTAAGTCTCATTATATTAATCTGAAGGGGCTTCCCTGGTGGCTCAGGGGTTAAAAGAAAAAAAAAAAAAAAAACCCGCCTGCCAAGCAGGAGATGAGTTTTGATTCCTGGGTCAGGAAGATCCCCTGGAGAAGGGAATGGCCACCAACTCCAGGATTCTTGCCTGGAGAATCCCATGGACAGAGGAGCCTGGCTGACTTTATAGCCCAACAGGGTCCTCAGTATATGGGGTCGCAAAGCGACACGACCGCGCAACTTGAGCACACACATAGCATTACTGTCTAAAACCCCGAATCGCTCTAGCTCGGAGCCTCTAGAGAGAACTAGATTTACACCAGAGTCACAGAGGTGAGTCGTGGGAACTGGGTGCTGCTAAAATCTACCTACTCTGTGTATACACTTTGCACCAATCTTAGGACTAGCGCAACTCTCTCCTTGCCTTGGGAGGTGGTGGTGTGTCTAAATTTTGGACCTCTGGGGAGGCTGTCTTTTGCAAGATCAGTTTGACTTTAGGATAAGAGTTTCAACCTCTGGGCTGCTTCGAGAGTTATGAGTTATCCACAAGCTTTAAACTCCACAACGATTTACCCCTTCATTAACTAGTCATTCTTTATCTATCTCGATCCCTTTGGATCCATGTTTTCCTTATCTCCACAATCTTATTACTGGAGTCAAGAAAGTCTGTTGATAAATAAGCAGTTTCATCTGTGATGAATATCGAGACATTGCAGAATTTCCTGAAGTAGCTTTCTAGACAAAAATATACGGCTGCGACACTCTATAAGTAACATCTGTTTTACAGAACAGGCTTTTATTAGCATTATAAATGAGCACCTTAAATAAATACAGAAATCTCAGGTCCTAATCAGTGATTTTCCTATCCAGCCTGGGTGCAAAGTAGCTCAGTTGTCCCTGACTCTCTGCGGCCCCACGGACTGTAGCCCGCCAGGCTTCTCTGTCCCTGGGATTCTCTAGGTAAGAATACTGGAGTGGGTTGCCATGCTCTCCTCCAGGGCATCTTCCTGCCCCAGGGATCAAATCAGAGTCTCTTACATCCCCTGCAAAGTCACGCTGGTTCTTTACCACTAGCGCCACCTGGGAAAGGGAAATGAAATCACTCAGTCGTGTCTGACTCTTTGCGACCCCATAGACTGTAGCCCGCCAGGCTCCTCCGTCCATGGGATTTTCCAGGCAAGGATACTGGTATGGGTTGCCATTTCCTTCTCCAGGAGATCTTCCCGACCCAGGGATTGAACCCTGGTCTCCCGAATTGTAGGCAGACGCTTTACCGTCTGAGCCAGCAGGGAATTCTAAATAGCGCCCCCTGGGAAGCTGCTCCTAATTCTATCTATTGCTATATTGCATTCTGGAATTGATACTCAAAGGGAGAAGTTCTTAGATGATTTTCCCATCTTTGGACCATTTTTCCTCGAAATACTTTTACCCTGTCAGAAAGCTTACAGCGTCTTTTCCTTTAAAGTTGTTATTAAGAAGGAAAATCACTGGGATACATGGATGCCTTTCATTTTCTCAGGCTCACTATAAAATCTAAAAGCCCCTTTCTCTGGGGTGGTTGGCTCTATTATTCCTAAAGGTCACTGTCCTTCTTCCTGTTATTATGACATTGAGTTTCCAGATCCCCTCTAGAACAGGGGTCCCCATCCTCTGCGATCTAAGGTCTGATAACCTGAAGTGAAGCTGACATAACAATAACAGAAATGAAGTGAACAATGCATGTAATGCGATCAAATCATCCCCAAGCTACCCCTCCCACCCCGGTCCACGGAAAAATTGTCTTCCGTGAAACCGGTCCCTGGCGCCATAAAAGTTGGGGACCGTTGCTCTCTAACACCTCTCCAATTTCATCTTGCTCCTCAATTTCACCTCTTCACTTTTCAAAAATCTGAATGACAGGATCATTTCCATATTTCACCTTCCAATTCACCTTTTTAACTACCCAGCATCGAGTTCCATCCTCTAATTGCAATTTTAAATATTCAGACACCATCTCCATTTAAGCTTCATTTAACCTTTTGTGTGTGTGTGTGTGTGTGTGTGTGTGTGTGTGCTAAGTCACTTCTATTGTGTCCAACTCTTTGCAACCCTACGGACTGTAGTTCACCAGACTCCTCTGTCCATAATCTCCATTTAATCTTGATGTATGGTCTCTCTCTTCCCTGACTGCTCTTGATCCCTAATCCTTCAAATCCTAATGACGACACTCTTGAGTAGATTTCTCATGGATGTTTAAACGTCAGCGCAGTCCCTGTTTCATGTGCTTATCTCGATGGATGGTGGTTTATGTTCCATCTTGCCTTTCCTTTGTTTGGGGAGTTGGGTGTTGACACACCTCAGCTGAGAGTCCCTTGGACTGCAAGGAGATCCAAAAAGTCCATCCTAAGGGAAATCAACGCTGAATATTCATTGGAAGGGCTGATGCTGAAGCTCCAATACTTTGACCACCTGATATGAAGAGGCGACTTGTTGGAAAAGACCCTGATGCTGGGAAAGATTGAAAGCAGGAGATGGGGACGACAGAGGATGAGACGGCTGGATGGCATCACCGACTCGATGGACATGAGTTTGAACAAGCTCCAGGAGTTGGTGATGGACAGGGAAGCCTGGCGTGCTGTGGTCCACGGGGTCACAACGAGTCAGACACGACTGAGCAGCCGAACAGCAACACCCCCGCGACCACCGAAGATGGTTCCCAATTTAAGTAATTCAGTTTTCATAGGAAAGGGAGAGAAAAGCACCATCAGACTTCCTGCAGCTTTACTTTTCTCTGTGGACGAAGCCCCAGGGGCACAGAGGAATATGAACTTGGGGTCAGCTGTTGACAAAGGACGCCTCTCTGGGGAGGACCGTTTGCTTGCACGCTCGTTTGGTGTGGCTGCTAGCATAAGGATGCATCTGAGACCAGCATCTGCAAGTGACACAGCATTTTTCTGAGGTGGTCCGACTGGTACAAAGAACTGACCTGCCAATACAGGAGACATAAGAGACATGGGTTCGATCCCTGGGTCGGGAAGATCCCGTGGAGGGCGGAATGGCAACCCACTCCAGTATCTTTGCCCAGAGAATCCCATAGACGGAGGAGCCTGGTGGGCTACAGTCCATGGGCTCGCAGAGGTGGACACAACTTAGCTATCGCAAGGACTTTGCCAGCCTCCTGACAGATACACACTCGAGACACACTTCAAGACAGGGACCACGCTCTCCAGTCTGTTCCTTTCCTCTCCTCTCAAAGTGCCCCCAGATGCGCAATTATTTTCTCCTGAGTTGCTCCCCTCACCCTCATCTGGACTCCAGCTGTCTACTCTTGAACTACAAAGGGTGTGTCCAGTGTGAAGCATTCATTTACCTCTGAACTGCCTTTGGATGGAACCGCCCTTCCTTATCTGTATTTCCAAGGACGGGGAAACCTGCTTTGGTGCGGTCCGTGGCATCGCAAAGACTTGGACACGACTGAGCGACAGAACAGCAAAGATCTATACTTTGTACCTGGGAAGCGCCAACTACAACCATTCTTTCATGACATACGCTTTGTTCATTTTCACTGGATTTGGAAAAGAGGAAGTGAAATGGAAGGGCTCAGGTTATCTTGAGCTGAAAATCTCTCCTGTCCAGTCCTTGTTTAACCTGGGCTAATCAACTCTGATTCCTTTAATCTACCTGCACGTCATTTATCCCTTTCATCTCCTTTAAGAGTCTTCACTAAGCCATGTCTAATGTCATTAATGCTCTTTTAAGCAAGGTCATACACACTGGATGGAGTCTGGTAAATATGAAAGAATATCATCCAGAATGCAACTGCACGTTCACCCAGCAATCACAACGTCTGTATTTCACAACCTATCTTAACGTGCAGTGGGCTTCCTTTGTGGTTCACTGGTAAAGAATCTGCCTGCAGTGCAGGAGACCCCGGTTCGACTCCTGGGTCAGGAAGATCCCCTGGAGAAGTGATAGGCTACCCACTCCAGTATTCTTGGGCTTCCTGGCTGGCTCAGCTGGTAAAGAATCTGGTTGCAGTGTGGGAGACCTGGGTTTGACCCCTTGGTTTGGGAAGATCCCCTGGAGGAGGGCCTGGCAACCCACTCCAGTGTTCTTGCCTGGAGAATCCGTATGGACAGAGAAGCCTGGTGAGGTGCAGTCCATGGGGTTGCAAAGAGTCGGAAACGACCCCGCATCGCAGCCAGATTCTTTACCAGCTCAGCCACCCGAGAAGCCCACTGTACATAATAGTGAGGCGAAGTCGCTCAGTCATCTCCGACGCTTTGCGAGCCCACCAGGCTCCTCCGTCCATGGGATTTTCCAGGTAAGAGTACTGGAGTGGGTTGCCGTTTCCTTCTCCAGGGGATCTTCCCAATGCAGGGATTGAACCTAGGTCTCCCGCACTGCAAGAAGACTTCACTGGCTGAGCCACCAGGGATACAGCTTGTGAAATAAACACCTTGGGACTTTACTAGACGGACGTGCAGTTGCGTTCTAGGTAACACTCTTTCATATCTACAGAAACCCATTCACTGTGTGTGTGATGAGGGGAGCCCAGTGAAGATCCAGAGAAACCAGGAACCCCCCCCCGCCCACACACACACACAACTGGATACAGTCCATGCGACTCAAGGAATCTCTAAAAACTCAAGAGCAGAAATGAAAAGGCATAGGGCTGCTCCTGGGACTGCATGGAGCTGGAGATGAAAAGGTAACTCACACATCCACACTGCAGCTGGGACAAACGAGAATCAATGCCTGTTCCTTTGTCTGGACGGTATTTGGAGTCCCAGCGGAGAATTCACCGGGTCGAGTCCTGGTCACTGCTCAGTCCTTAACAAGGGGCAGAAAGGCCATTTGGTACTCACAGTCCAGGCTTCCCTGGGGGCTCAGTGGTTAAGAATCTGCCTGCCAAGCAGGAGACTCAGGTTCGATCCCTGGGATGGGAAGATCCCCTGGAGGAGGGCATGGCAACCCCACTCCACTATTCTTGCCTGGAGAATCCCACGGTCACAGGAGCCTGGCGGGCTACAGTCCACGGGGTCGCAAAGAGTCAGACACTCTTGAGTAACCAAACAACAACAACAAGGAACAGTACCACCAACTCTACACAGTCCAGCAGATGCGGATTCTCCCACAGAAAGTTACAATGACACTTCGCCAAGAAAGACAGATAGATAGTTGGTGGCAGAAAAGCAAAGAAAAGAGCATCTCCTGTCTCTAAGTCAGCTCGTCTTTGAGTATCCACTGGCTGATGGCCAGGATTCCTACAGTGGACACAGATTCCGTCTCCGGAGCTGGGAGAGTTTTACCGCTGCCCCGTTCTCCGCTCCTGCCTCTGTATTTTATCCTCCATTAGCTTGGGCATCACATATTATTACTTCTTTGGCCACAGGCTCTGAGAGCAGTGAGGACCCAGCTGAGTCAGCAGGCCATCCAGGCGGGAGAGCTGCTCCAAAGCAAATCCCCGGCCATTAATTTTCTGGTTTTCGATGACTGCTCTTTGCTTCCACAACTCGGAAATGGTGCCATATTTTAGTTACAGCTCTTTCAAGAAATCTTTGCTATTCTTTTGGCTGTTGCAGCCCACCACTGGCTCTTTTCAAAAGCCCGTGTTCTCTATAGAGAACAAAAATAAGAGAATACCAGATTTTAAAATAACTGTTAAGAAGAAATCTGCCATCTGGAGGAACACGGTTGTCATTTATTGAGTTCTGCTTCTATAGGTAGGGCTATCTAGCTAAAAAGGGATGTTTGCCCTCCTGTAATAAATCCATATGTTATCTAGGATATATGAAGAATTGTATATAGATCCCGCAAGCTGACCCAATAAGTGACATGGGGGTTATGAAACACTGTTGTCTTGGACTCTCAATGTTGCATCTGATTATCCTTTTGGCAAATGTCATATGATCCAATTCCTTACAACCATCAGTCAGTTCAGTTCAGTTCAGTGGCTCAGTCGTGTCCGACTCTTTGCGACCCCATGGACTGCAGCATGCCAGGCCTCCCTGTCCACCACCAACTCCCAGAGCTTGCTCAAACTCTTGTCCATTGTGCTGATGATGCCATCCAACCATCTCATCCTCTGTTGTCCCCTTCTCTTCAATCTTTCCCAGTACCAGGCTCTTTTCCAATGAGTCAGCTCTTCAAATCAGGTGGCCAAAGTATTGGATGGAGTTTCAGCTTCAGCATCAGTCCTTCCAGTGAATTTCCAGGACTGATTTCCTTTGGGATGGACTGGTTGGATCTCCTTGCGGTCCAAGGGACAATAAAAGAGTCCAAATGTCCAAGTGGCAAGTAATTCATAGACATCCCCTTTTCCACTCATATTAGACTAGCAAACAAAATAGGAATCACCCGAGATTCTCTGCAAAAGGATAGAAAGTAGGTATTTGGGGCTTAGTGGGGCCACAGAAACTCTATGAAATCAGCCATAAATATAGATGAAGGAATGAGTGAGACTGCATTTCATTATAACGTTATTTATGAATAACACCCACAAAGAGTCGGACATGACTGGGCGACTGAAAAACAATTATTTACATAAACAGGCAACAGACCAGAATTGGCTCAGAGGTTGTAATTTACACACCTACGGCCTCGAATTCTGCCTTCTGCACCAGTACATTGAGTTCTGATCAATTCAACAACAATTGGAGCAAAAATACTTGCTATCTTTTATCTCTTCAATCTTAATATTATTTATCTATTTACTACATATTTATACATATATACAGGAGGTTTTCCTGGTGGCTCAGCTGGTAAAGAATCCACCTGTAATGCAGGAGACCTGAGTTTGATCCCTGGGTTGGGAAGATCTCCTGAAGGAGGGCAAGGCAACCCACTCCAGTATTCTGGTGTGTGTGTATGTATATATATATGTGTATATATATATATATATATATATATATATATATATAGAGAGAGAGAGAGAGAGAGAGAGAGAGAGAGAGAGAGCACAGCGGTAGTAATGTCCATCACAACACAATAAGATAGTTATCTCTATTTTACAAGCCAAGAACTGAGCTTAGGGACCTAATCTGGTCAACATCGCCAAAACACCCAATCAGACATCTGGATTTGGTAGTTTTAGCAGTTTTAGTCAGGATGGGTTGGGTTATGCTGCAGTGATGAGCAACCCTCAAACGTCTGTAGTGCAAACCAACAGGAACCTGTTTCTTCCTTAAGGAGAGTCCAGTTACTTCTCCAGGTCAATTTCCCTCTGTGCAGCTGTCCACTCTGGTCTGCTTACAACTTACATCAGCTCTGAACTCACCCATTCTCCCGTGTTGCCTACAATAAGAGAAGTCTAGACAAGTACTTTCTAACTCCAGCACACGTACAGATCACCTAGGATCTTATTCAAGTGAAGCTCCAGATACAAGAGTTTTGGGGGTAGGGTATCAGCTCTGAATTTCCATCACTCCCTGGTGATGCTGGTGTCTGGTGACCACATTCCAAGTGGTATGTGGTACCCTGGCAAGGCAACGATTGTATATGGAGAGAGAGACATCTGATCAACCTCATGTTGACCCAAACAAGGCAGAGTGTTCTGCATCACTTGGGAAAAATAAGGAAGTGGCCTTTATTGCTTTCATAGGGCATACAGGAAGCACATCTCTTGGGATATAGTTGGAATACCTACTCAGTCCATGCTTGGTTGCCTTCCAAGTCTTTACCCAGGCCACTGTGTTACCCTACTCATCCTGCTGACAGTCAATCAGTTCTGAGTCCCATCCTGTCAGCCTGGAATCCACCTTGTCCTGACAGTCTTCATCCCTGACCCTACATCTTTATCTCCCATCCCCATGCTCTGCAGAATGTGGTACCTGAACTGGGAGCATAAGCATCATGGGGAGTTTGCTAGAAATACAGAATATCAGACGCACTCCAGACCCACCGAGTGAGAATCTGCATTTTAACAAGACCCATAGGCAACAAGCATGCACAGTAAAGGGCACAGACAACGCTCCAGAGACATCACTTTGCCGACAAAGGTCCATCTAGTCAAGGTTATGGTTTTTCCAGTAGTCATTATGGATGTGACTGTTAGACTATAAAGAAATCTTAGCGCCCAGAATTGATGCTTGACTCTTGACAGCCTCTTGGAATGCAAGGAGATCCAAACAGTCCATCCTAAAGGAAATCATTGGAAGGACTAAATAGTCATCGGAAGGACTGCTCTTGAAGCCAAAGCTCCAGTCCTTCAGCCACCTGATGCAAACAGCTGAGTCATTGGGAAAGATGTTGCTGCTGGGAAAGACTGAGGGCAGGAGGAGAAGGGGAGGACAGAGGGTGAGATGGTTGGGTGGCATGGACGACTCGATGGACAGGAGTGTGAGTAAGCTCCAGGAGTTGGTGACGGACAGGGAGGCCTGGCGTGCTGCGGTCCATGGGGAATCACAAATAGCCGGACATGATACTGAGAAAGAACAAGCAGTGTCAGATGGTTTTAAACTCTTCCTCATTTTAGATATCTGGGTTCATTCTGATAGAGTTGAATTAAACTAAAAACCTGTTTTCATCAGCCCAAAAGCTTTGACTGGAACATTCAAACCCTTACCATTGCCTTGAGGAAGAGGAATTTCCAAGCGAGTCGAGAGCGCTCTTTAGAACACTCCAAAAGAAAAATCCTAAAACCTCAGAAGGCACGTAAAGGTCAGTTTTTTACTACAGTCCTTGAATGAGCAAAAACTTCCTTTTCAGGGTGTTCACTGTTAATGTGTAGGGAATATCTGATCTTTCCATGTTGAATTTATATCCTGCAACTGCGCTGAGGTCATGGATTGCTGTCTCCATTTCTGTGTGGTACCTGCAAGGTTTTCGATGTGTCAGAGCAACGTTTGCCCTTGTAAATCCCGCATCTTTGTATTACCGCACTTTTCCCTACAAAGACATCTGCCTGACTGACACATTATTTAAAATAAAGAAATCACAGCAAGGGGCTGGACGAGATGAGCACGACCCTGAAGGGTTGGATGGCTGAGACCTCCAAGCCCTTGGCTGTGATATTCGAATAGTGACTCAGAGCTGGGAGAAGCGCTCCTGCCTGGCAGGCTGGCTGATTCCCCAGCAGCTGGCAGTGATGGGCTCTTTTATTCACGTCCCAGGGTCAGAAACAGAGAATATACTCAGAGAGAGCCACGGGGCAAGGAGAAGGCAAAACCACTCCCACTTCCTTGGCAGGCTCCTCTGTTTCTCCAAGTCGCTTGGTAAAATGAGCCAATTTTCTTCCAGCACTGGCTACTCACAGCCTGCCTTTTTCCTCTCCGGCAGTCATGGGTTTTTAACCTGAAGCACGCATGGGATGGAATGCCTGAACAGGCCTGCGGAGCTTCCAAAAGCAGGCTCTGCCCCCCTCATGAATATTTAAACGGGCGCGTCGGAACCTTGACCCTTAAATTCCGAGGGGCCAAGATATATTACACGTCCCATTGCCTGACACAAGAGGCCAGAAGATGAAAACAAAGGTAATATTACCAACGTGGGAAGAAATATTATCCTGAATAATGTATAGAGCACCATGACTCATTGGAAAAGACCCTGATGCTGGGAGGGATTGGGGACAGGAGGAGAAGGGGATGACAGAGGATGAGATGGCTGGATGGCATCACCGACTCGATGGACATGAGTCTGAGCAAGCTCCGGGAGTTGGTGATGGACAGGGAGGCCTGGCGTGCTGCGGTTCATGGGGTCACAAAGAGTCGGACACGACCGAGCGACTGAACTGAACTGAACTGACTGGTCCTATCAACTCAAAGGAAATGAAGTTCCGGATAGCCCATCTCCTGGCACTGAAATTAAAAGAAGGTGCAGAAAGATTCAAGAGTGTTGAGAGGCAGGAAAAAAGGATTATGATCAGGTAAATTCTTGACTGTGGTCATCTTTTCCTTTGGGGAAGAACTTGGTGAGTGTAGATGTTAAAAAGATCAGAGACGGTCTGGCGCTGGGGCTAAAGAACCCGTCCGCCAGTGCAGGTAGATGTTAAGAGATGAGGGTTCGATCCCTGGGTCCTCGAGAAGATCCCCTGGAGAAGGGCACTGGCAACCCACTGGGGTATTCTTGCCTAGAGAATCCCCATGGACAGAGGAGCCTGGTGGGCTATGTGTGACCCAGGGGGTCACACAGAGTTGGATACAGCTGAAGCAACTTAACACATACACAGTAAGGAAGACAGAAAGGACATCGGAAGGATGCTAGCTTGAGTCGTAAGCAACCTTTGTCCTGCTGGTAACACCAGGACCCACTTGCTGACTCCTCCTCCGGGTGGGGGTCCTGCCGCTGAGTTCCAGCTGAGTGGAAGCAGACCCCGCTGGGAGAAGAGTTCCCACTCACATACCCTTTCCACTTGACCCACTTAAAGCCACAGCGCTGAGAACCTGGAAACTACAGAGTATCGTGGTTGCCTGAGATGCAAGGATATCTGAAATCTTAAAGTGAAAGTCGCTCAGTCGTATCAGACTCTCATGACCCCATAAACTATACAGTCCATGGGATTCTCCAGGCCAGAACACTGGAGTGAGTAGCCTTTCCCTTCCCCAGGGGATCTTCCTGACCCAGGGAGCGATCCCGGGTCTCCCACATTGTAGGCGGATTCTTTACCAGCTGAGCCACAAGGGAAGCCCCGGAATACCGGAGTGGGTAGCCTATCCCTTTTCCAGGGGATCTTCCCGAGCCACCAGGGAAGCCGGAAATGCAAGGACGGTGTGGGTCCCAAATGTCTGACAGGGTAACTGCTGCAAGCCCATTAGGCACACCCATTGCAGCCTTTAAGTGAAGGAGAATCGAGCTTCTATCACACGCTGGAATTATCACATGTGTCTGTGTTGTGTTTCAGCACCTACAATTTCCTAACTACGAACACGGTATCTGAGCAACCTCACACAGGACAGTCCACGTGTCTGAGATTCTGTGTACTCATCAGAAAAGAATCTTATTAGAAGAGAGCCAGCAGAACAAAAATGCTCCATACGCCACAATTATCCTAACTATCATCTGCCGTGAACGTAAACATTAGCTAATTCTCGGGATTTCCCTGGTTGTGCAGTGGGTAAGATTCCCACCGGAAGATCCCCTTCCAGTCTTCTTGCTTGAAGACGGCCATGGACAGAGCAGCCTGGCGGGCCACAGTCCACAGGACTGCAGAGAGCTGGACACGACTGAAGCGATTCAGCACCAGTGGGTAAGACTCCACGCTCCCAAGGCAGATGGCCCGGGGTTTGATCCCTGTTTGGGGAACTAGACCCCACAAGCCACAGCTAAGAGTTTGTATGCTGCAACTAAGACCCAGCATAGCCAAATAAATAATATTTTTTTAATTCAATAATTCTGACCTAAATACACACCTAAAACTTAAATACTGTACCATCTTACTGAGTCTAAGCACCATATATGAAATTATCCTATGCCTTGCAATAGATGTGCATACTCAGAGTGACGTTTCAATTTTTTTTCTTCACAGTATTTTAAATAAAGGTCCAACTTTCTGCCTAGGGTGTCAGAATTGGTAAAGGGGCATGCTGTCTGCTGGATTCCAAGACAGTAACTGACAGAGCTGCTGTTCCTACAGGGTGAAGCCACATTTCTCTGCAACCTCCCAGGCACATTACCCCTGAAAGCTAGGAGGCTACACAGTCAAGGTCAAAGGAATGAAATCCAGCCTGGTCTGCATCCACTGCTAACATCCTCAGGGTGGCAGGCTACAAAGACATCACAGGAAAATAGGACCTTGTCATTTCCCGACAGTAAATGTACTCCCTGAGACTCAAAGGTATAATATAATGATCCACAGAAAGGTATAATCTTGTCCTAGCAGTAACAGCACAGACACACGGAAATACTAAGAAAAATCACAGTCATCTCCTAAAGCTCCAATGTGAAAGTGAAAAGTAAAAGTGGTGTTCACTCAGTCACATCTGGCTCTTTTGCGACCCCATGAACTGTAGCCCGCCAGGCTCCTCTGTCCATGGGCTTCTCCAGGCAAGAATACTGGAGTGCGTTGCCATGTCCTTCTCCAGGGGATCTTCCCCACTCAGGGATCGAACCCAGGTCTCCTGCATTGTAGACAGATTCTTTACCATCTGAGCCACAAGGGAGGCCCAAAGTTCCAATCACACACCATAACTAGACAATGACTCACTGATGCTTTCAAACTGTGATGCTGGACAACACTCCTGAGAGTCCCTTGGATTGCAAGAAGATCAAACCAGTCAATCCTAAAGTCAACCCTGAACATTCATTGGAAGGACTGATGCTGAAGCTCCAATACTTTGGCCTCCTGATGTAAACAACCAGCTCACTGGAAAAGACCCCGATGCTGGGAAAGATGAAAGGCGGGATGAGAAGGGGACGAAAGAGGGATGAGATGGTTGGACACAGCAGCATGGACCCAGTGGACATGAGTTTGAGAAACTCTGGGAGTTAGTGAAGGACAGGGAAGCCTGTGGGCTATAGTCCACGGGGTTGCAAAGAGTCAGACATCGCTGAACAACTCAACAACAACAAAAATTTCTATACATCTTCCTGTGTGTACAGTATATGTCCCATTGATTGCAGCATCATATTAAATACACAACATTCTAACTGATGGTTGATATCTCCTCCAAACACTATTTCTAGGAGTTAAGATAAACATGGAAATACCAACGTGGCTTGATTATCTACTCTCCCAGGAGAAATAATGAGTATTACTATTTTTTTTTAAGTGCACGGGAAATCTATTGCTCCTCCAGAGAGCCCCTCTAAGCTGATTCCATCTGCAGATGGCAGAAAAAGCGGTGCTCCCTCCCCAGGCCCGCTGCATGTCTTGTTGACAACTCAATCTAACCCGCAATGCTGACTTAAAACAGACATCACACGACCATGGCCCCGGGCCAAATCTTGCCTGCTGCTTGCTTATATACAGTGCAAGAGTTATGAATGTTGGTTTTCTTTCGTTTTGTTGTTGTTTTGCTGTCTTTGCATTTCCAAGTGTTTGGGAACAATCAAAAAGAATAATATTTTGCAACACATGAAGATTCTGTGAAATTCCAATTTCAGTGTCCATAAATACAACCAGACTGAAATACAGCCATGGGTGTTTCTGCACTGTCTCTGGCTCCTTCTGGACAAGAAAGCCAAAGATGTTTACTATCTGATGCTTGGCAGAAGAAAAGATCTAAGGCTCGCACACCTTAAGAAACAGCAGCAACACCCTGTGGGAGATGTGTGAAATATTGAATCCCAGGCCAGATGAGGGGAATTATTTACAATCTCTGATTTGAGTAGATCCTCAGGTGACTCATGCAGACATGAAAATTTGACAAGTCCACCCTAAATAGAATGGATATTGTATACGTTTATCAAGAGTTCAGTCGCTCAGCTGTGTCCAACTCCATGAGACCCCATGGACTGCAGCACTCCAGGCCGCCCTGTCCATCGCCAACTCCCAGAGTTTGCTCAAATTCCTGTCCATCGAGTCAGTGATGCCATCCAACCATCTCACCCTCTGTTGTCCCCTTCTCCTCCCACCTGCAATCTTTCCCAGCATCAGGGTCTTTTCCAATGACTCAGTTCTTTGCATCAGGTGGCCAGAGGACTGGAGTTTCAGCTTCAGCATCAGTCCTTCCGATTAATATACAGGACTGATTTCCTTTAGGGTGGACTGGTTGGATCTCCTTGCAGTCAAGTAAGGGACATCAATTTGAGGCAATGCAAACAAACTGATTCATAACTCACAAGAGTCAGGGGTATTTTTGTTGAAAATGAATACTAAATGATGAGACGTTAACTTTCCTGGTGGAAAAAAGTCCGAGGAAATTTTAGATTTAACAATGAACAACTCTAAAATAGAGAGAACAAACATAAGCCTAGTCTTCTGAAAAGGGACACTTGCTTATCCATAGTTTTTTTTTTTCTTTTTTAATTGATCTACGCTGTTCCTTGTGGTAAAGATGTGACTAATTAACCAACAGAGCCATATAAACAATTTCACCTGTACGACAGAAATGATTTATGGGTGAATATATGTTCTACGGTTGCGAACCCACAAAAAGGACTTTCACGGCTCACAGAGCATTATAACCCAGGAGATCATTCTAACTCATCAGTCAATATCCATGTATCCAAATAAACTGTCTATCGAGGCTTTCCCCTCGACACTTCAGCTTGGTTATTTCACGCCCACGGGACAAGGACCTCTTACAGATGACCCAGGACGCTACCCTCAGGAGGAGAGTAGTATAGATGCTAAACATTCTGCTCTTCTTAGATTTAAACCTCTGCTTCTTTTGACCGGGACCCAGGTTATTCTTAGGATTTTCTCCCCTGGTCATTAATCACAGAGGAAGAACTGACAAGAACAGGACTGTAACTTCTCCTGTGATAACTGTTAACGCAGTCCCTACACAAGGCTGGTATTCAGCCCAGGCTGTCAGGAGTGACTGCCAAAAATGATCCATTGCCAGGCTTGCACCCATTGTATGTTTTCAGTTTCTGCTTTAGGTGAGCAACTCCAAGAGGCCTAACTTTCAAAATGCTGGAGACGAAAAATGCTTGGAAAAAATACTGAGAATCTAAAAAACAACAGATGTATGCACGTGTAAAACTGACTTGCTTGGCTATATAACAGAAAGTAACACAACACTGTAAATCAACTATACTCCAATACAGTGTTCTTAAAAGGGACGACATTTGGTGAAATCTCCGGAGATAAAGCAGGCATACTCACCCATCAAGGCCATTCACTTAGCAGTCGTGAAACTGATTTGCATAGAAATCGGTTGTCACAGGCTATTGACAAACTTAATCAGTCATCCACACCTTTTCTTAACTTCTGGCAGTGTGGTGATACACACCCACGTGAGGATTTCGGATTCCCTTAATCAACGGTGATGGCCCATCAGCTGGGGTCTGGATCAAACGGACTCATTCACAAGACGTCACAGTGAGTTTCCCCTTTAATCATTCCAACCCTCTTGTTAGGAGCATGTCCGTCATTCCACTTCTGACTTAATGCTGAGTCCTACCTCATTTCACTGGGGGGTGACTTGGAGACAATAACACTGCCCATCACCCCAGCCTCTTCCCCACATGAAATGCAATCTACATTGTGACGGAAGTCATCAAGGCTTCTACCAAGTCCTTTGTTGGAAGAACCTGTATGATTACGTGTCCTGATTTCCCCTTTCAACCCTCACAGTTATGAATGAAACTCCTATAATAAATGCAAGTTCTATAATAATGTAACAATACTCTACACGGGAACTCCCTCAATGATTAAAAAAAAAATACAAACAGGAAAGGCACATGTCACTATTTTCAACCAGACTGAACCTCAATGTGAACTGATTCATATTCGCCCAATTAAATGTGATTATGTTGAAATCAGTGACAAGGACTATCAATTTGGATTTATGGAATAGTCCCTGTGATGGAAAGCAATGTAAGCCAACTGAGGAGGACTAAAAAGGAAAAATAACATCTCTTAAAATTAAAAAAAAAAAAAATGAGTAAAGTAGTATCAGATCAGAGACGATGAGAGCCAATGCCCAACAAGGAATGAAGACATCTGAAAGATGCCAGCACCAGCGACTGGCTGACTACTTACTTCATTTGGGTACCACTCCTGGGATGAATTCATTCCAGCCCTTTTTATGCTCTGTTTAATATCCACACTCGCTCAAGAGAGACTCCAACCAATCTAACTTCAATTACCTATTTACTCCCTCATGATGCCATGAAGGTTAAGGGGGCTTGTCTTAGCCCACCCTCCCCCAAAATGAAAGAGGCCAGGATGCTACTTTTAAGAGAGCAACACATGAATGGAAGACAGGTGATCAGAGCAGAAACAGGCCATGAAACTGCTTGCCTCTCTGGTATCCAGAAAACCCAGGTCTTCGAGACATGTTTACAAAACTGCCCACCACCTAACATGTCATAGTCATTCCAGGTACAATAAGACTTGCTCCCTAAAAGGAGACCCCACAGCCTCATCACCTGTCCAACCATCCCAGGACATCCCTGTGGTCTCTGGCTTTATCTAGACTTCACACTGATGTTCGACAACATAGACATTAACCTCCAGACATTAACCTCCAGAGCCAACGCGCCTGACCACTTGAGGACAAGGAAATGAGGTACTTAATTAAACATGCACAGCAAGTCATGTACAAGACATGGAACCTACAAGTGCCATATGGTATTTTTTGCCCACATCTTTTCCTACCTGTTCAAGTCCTCATCATGGTTGGCAGCACTTGGATTCACAAGGGCTCGTGGCTTGGTGGAACGAGGCTACTGAAAGCCTCCTGAACCCTGCAGGGCTACCCAGGCAGGGGGATATTGTCTTCATTCATCCTGACCTGCATTCATTCAGCCTGCATGATATCAAAGGGAGTGGTCCCAGAGATATCACTGGGCTCTTCCCACTGGCCTTATATGAGAATCACACGTCCCCAGAAGCATCCAAGTCAGTGATCCCATCCAGCATTCTAAACACCCAAAACAGACACACAGCGGGCCCCATATAGGTAAGCACAGAAGCTTAATCTTCGCAATATTGCTGTTAAAAGTGTGTTTAGCTTGGCGAGGCATCTCATCCCCGGATAGTTCAATGTGCCAGTCAGACAAGCTCAGAGTCAACTGCGGGAGAAACAGACATTTTCTGAGTGGGTCCTTAGAGACACTCAGAGTAAAGAGAAAAAGAGGGAGAGAGAAACGCTGATAAATAAAAGCATACACTAGTCCGATGTGATCAAGGTGAGGAAAACACTTGGTTACAAATATTTGAAGCATATGCAAAATGTTATGTGTTCTCATCTAAAACTTGGCAATTCCTTCTTAATTTCAGCATATATGTCATTTCATTTTACTTTTCATCTAACTTTGTGTATACTATATGGTAGAAACGACTTTGCACAAAAATTTCTGTGACTTCTTTGTCTAAGACGCTGTCTCACCTTTTTGAAGGCAGATTCTCCTGTGATGTAGCTTTTCACGGGACACTTTGAAGCAGAGTTGTTCCTTTGTATTGGGAGTTTCCTAGAGAGTCTTCTATGGAAGGGAAAAAAAAATATTGTTTATTTTTTATTAGTCAGTTAAATTTAAGTATAGTTAAATTGAAATGTTGCACTAGTTTCCAGGGTATAGCAAAGTGATTCAGTTATATGTCTGTGTGTATGCTTGTTCAGATGCTTTTCCACTATAGGCTATTATAAGATACTGAATCCATTTCCCTGAGCTATAGAGTAGCTCCTTGTTGTTTACGGACTTTATACATTAATGTGTATATGTTAAACCCAAATCCTTAACTTAATACCCCCTACCTTGCCCTTTGGGAACCATAAGCTGGTTTTCTATGTCTGTGAGTCTATTTCTGGTTTGTAAATAAGTTCATTTGCATCATTCTTTTTGGATTCTACAGTAAGTAGTGTCATATGATATCTGTGTTTCTCGGTCGGACATAGTTCACTCAGTATGACAATGTCTAGATCCACCTACATTGCTACAAATGGCATTATTTCATGCTTTTTCATAGCTAAGTAATATTCCGTTGTGTTTATGGGAAACATCTATCTTTTTTGGGGGGAGGGGGGCGCCATGCCACGAATCATGGAAGATGTTCACTGACCCAACAACTGAACCTGTGCCCCCTGCAGTGGAAGCTCAGAGTCTTAACCACGGGACCACCAGGGAAGTCCCTTACTACATCTTGTTTATCAGTTCACCTATCGATGGACATTTAGCTTGCTTCCATGTCCTGGCTATTGTAAACAGTGTTGCAGTGAACTCTAGGCTACATGCATCTTTTTGAGGTAAAGTATTTCCCTGATACAGGTCCAGAAGTGGGATTGGATGACCATATGCTAACTCTACCTCTAGCTTTTTTGAGAAACCTGCGTACTTTTCTCTTTAGTAGCAGCACTAATTCACATGCCTACCAACAGTACTGGAGGGTTCCTTTTCCTCCACGGTCTACAGCATTTATAAAATAATGCATCTTTAGGGGAGGGGGGATCGGGACGGGGAACACATGTGGATCCATGGCTGATTCATGTCAATGTGTGGCAAAAACCACTACAATATTGTAAAGTAATCAGCCTCCAACTAAGAAAAATAAATGAAAAAAAAAAAATAATGCATCTTTAGGTGACAAGTATACCTGTAGGATAAAATAAATAATTAACAGTAATAAATATAACAAAGCAGTTATGCTACCAAAGCAAAAAATATCTGTGCCGAGTTCGTTATGATTATTTTGGCACTGCTCTATGACTAAGAAAGAAAAGATGAGGAATTAAACTAATGAAAAATTTATAATAAAAGAAACGATAAACCTATGGATTTATATGTGATTATTGCAGTGAGTGACATAAAAAGTATAATAAGACAAAACCAATTACCTATTTATTACAGGAGAGATGTGCTGAGGAGGAAAAATAATATTTGTGATTTGCAAGGCTCATAAACCAGCAGACATTACTGATTCAGAGGTATGGGCTTTGAGTTAGTTGATGTAACCTACCAAAAATGCTCCCCAGGGAAACCTAGAATTCTTCATGTCTGATTTATCACCAAAACACTCTTTATTTTATAGCAGCATTTACAGTTTACTGATCAATGAGTCAACAGGTTCATCCATTTGGGGACAGCATTCTGTTTATGAATAAACCATCAAAAAAACTCATATAATTAATAAAAAGAACAATAGTGAGGAAACCTGGGGCACAAAATTGAGGTAATAAATTAGGCCACATTTCTCTTATGATGTGTGTTTTTATGATCCAACTGTGTTTTACGATCCAGAACTGTGACTTTCTGCTATAAATGAAATAATTCTCCAGTTGATATTTACCCACTGCAGACCAAAAAAAGCTGAGTAATAACATCGCTAACAGGATTCAGCCTCTAAAGGTGACAAGCCCGTCTTTGAAACATTAATTCACTGTTGCTTTACATCTGTTGCAGGTTGCATTATAACACCTAGCATCGGCTTCATCAAATACCTAAATACTCAATCCCCAATTTTTCCTACAATCCCCTTGCAGACAAGAACTCTACCAACCTATTAGAGAGACAACTAATACAACATCTACTTAGAGATGGAGACAAAATTACTTGAGGAAGTTTCTGATTCATTCCTCAAGTAATTTTGCCAAATTATTTGAATGATCCTAATTCATCATCTAGGGCTTCCCTTGTAGCTCAGTTGGTAAAGAATCTGCCTGCAGATAGAGGAGACCCGGGTTTGAATCCTGGGTTGGGAAGATCCCCTGGAGAAGGGAATGGCAACCCACTCCAGTATTCCTGCCTGGAGAATCCCATGGACAGAGGAGCCTGGTGGGCTACAGTCCATGTGGTCACAAAGAGTGGACACGACTGAGCAACTGAACCGAACTGAACTTATTGAATTTGTTACAATATTGCTTCTGTTCCATGTTTTGCTTTTTCTTTTGGCCCCGAAGCATGTGGGATCTTAGCTTCTCCACCAGGGATTGAATCCTTACCCTCTACACTGGAAGGGCAAGTCTTAACCACTGGACCATCAGGGAAGTCTCAAAGAAAGGACACTTTCTGCAACTGACCCAACTCCTGCAGCTAGGAGATGGCAGAGTCTGCTCTGGGGGCTGAGTCGGCTTCTCACGCAGGCTTCCTCTCTTGCACGACACTTTTCCACACTCAAGTCTATGCCGGGCACTCAGCCATGCTGTTCTTTAGAACGTATTTTAGACGTATTTAGAACGTTCTTTAGACGTATTTTACCTCCGTCTTCTTGTTCATCCACAGCGTGGCAGATCTGGAGAAAGACAGAATGAGTGGGGTCAGTCTAAAGGAGTTAACACCCTCTGGCCAGTAATTTCATCGCTCCCTTCTCAGATGGTCATCTCATGAACTTTGATGACATCCCCTTCTAAAGCTGCTACTCGGGGGACCAGAGCTTGAATTCAGAGTCAAGGAAACACGATGATTTTAATGGGGGATATCAATGCATAGATGTATCAGAAAAAGATGGAGCGACTAAGTTATACAACTGCAGACGGAAACTGACATCGTACCAAGCCCTCTGAGATAAGCCCCAAACCTGGTCCCGGCCCCTCTCAGTCTCGAAACCACTGCAATGTGGAACCACCTTTTCTGTTTGGCTTGGATCACACTGACTGGGACAGTGGAATCTTAGTTCCCTGACCAGGGATCAAACCCAAGCTCCCTGCACTGGAAGTGTGGAGTCAGCCACTGGACCGCCAGGGGCCACCTCTTTTTGTGACTCATGTACTGATCTTCCAAGGATGCTACCTCATTCTTTTGTTTGTTTTTTCCAAACTTTAAACATTCTGTTTTGTACTGGAGTACAGCCAATAGACTGGGTTCAATTCCTGGGTTGGGAAGATCCCATGGAGAAGGGAATGGCAACCCAATCCAGTATTCTTCCCTGAAGAATCCCACGGATGAAGGAACCTGCTGGGGCTATACTCCACAGGGTCGCAAAGAGTCAGACATGGCTGAGTGACTAACACCCCCCACCACACACACACACAGACGATTAACAATGTTGTGATGGCTTCAGATGAACAGCGAAGGGACACAGTCATACATATACATGCATCCATTCTCCCCTAACCCCCAAGCCCCATTCAGGCTGGCCCATTAACACCAAGGATGCTGTCTAATTCAGCCTGACAAGCTGGAGAGGATAATTAAGTTTTTTCTTGAATAAGAATACATTTATTCTTGAATAAGATATGTCACAAACCAGAGAACAGATAGAAAAATCTCACTTAGAAGGGATCGTCACGAAATCATTTGCTGATAGCATTTATACTCATCACAGTATGACTTTCCTAACAGCTACCTATAGTACATCTGTGACTTTTAACAGATGGATTGAAAATGTAGAAAACTTGTAGATAATCACTTTGACAATTGCAAATGTCACCAATTAACTGTGGGAACTAAAGCTGACCATGCATAAGTTATTTAATATGGTCCTTTTGTAAAACTGCGGAGCAGACTTCAATGCCTCTTGATAAGACTTTAGGGTCAGGAATGAGTCATACGTTCTGGTATGGGCTCTCTCTGATTCTACATTATTTGTGAGCACATTACATCAAATTTTGGGGTTCCTGGGGGGCTCGGTAGTAACAAATCGACTGCCAATGTAGATGTAGGAGATGCGGGTTGGATCCCTAGGTTGGGAAGATTCCTTGGAGAAGGAAATGGTAACCCACTCCAGTATTCGTGTTTGGAGAATCCCACTGACAGAGGAGCCTGGCGGGTTACAGTCCATGGGGTCACAAAGAGTAGGACCTGACTCAGTGAGTAAACAATAACATCAAACTTTTCTCTCCTCTAACTTTTAGATCACTCTTTCTAAGGACACACACTGACTTATGTATCATGGATTAGCTTCTTTGCCATTGATCACCAGAGGAATGCTGACGGTAGAATGCAGAAGGTGCACTGGTTCATAGAAATTGTATTCCGGAGATTAATGTTTCATATCAGTGAGTCACAGCCATGGAATACAAAGTATATGAACACAGCTGAAATCATCAACTGCACAGGAGAAAACAGAAATGTACACACTTTCTATCACCCCACCTTCTCTTTCTGGCCCATGTAGCCAGTCATTCAATCATCTGGGATGTGCTGATTACCTTGTTTCTCCTTGACTTCTGTACATTTTTGTCTTCCGAAACCTGGGGTACCTCCCCCTGCCAGCAAGCTATCATTCTAGAATATAACATTCCACACACACGCCAGCCTCCGTTTAAAATTAGCAGTGTGACTGCTTTTTCCTTTGCTAGTGACTTTGATATGACTGTATTTGTTATTACGCAGGTTGCAAAGTTCAAAAGGTTTCGAGCAACATGCTCTCAACTATTTCACCCAAGCCCCGTTATTTTTTAACTGTTTTGCTGAATGCTAAATTTATTTTCCAGGCATGTCTCTATCACGGAATAGCAAAACAAACAAAGGCAAGGCTCAAATATAAAAACCCTGTATTCACCCTTAGAGGATCCATAAGCTCAGATATATGTTCCTGTAATAAAAAGAACAAAATCTTCATTTCACCCCATCTCTCCCTGGAACTACAAATCTCTGACTATCCGTCACTTCACAGGCAAATCTCATGAAATATTCATCTCTAATTGCCATCTCCCCCTCACAACTCCCAAGGCTGGTTTTCATCTCTTCCACTGCCCTAAAACATCTCCCACAATGGTTACCAGTAAGGTCTTTGCAACTAAATATAACAGACAAAAAAAAAAAAAACCAACCAGATACAGTTCGCAGGCCCCGGGACCAGGGGGATGGATGCATACATTGTGCAGCCTCCATAATACGGCAGAATTAAATCAGAAGGTGAAAATGATGTCCGCGACAGCGTGGACCAGTCTCAAAGTCACGATGCTCCGTGGGAAAGGCTACCTTCAAAGACTGGATCCGGGGACTGCCCTGGTGGTCTGGCGGTTCAGGAATCGCCTTGCAATGCAGGGAACGTTGGTTCCATCCCAGGTCATGGAACTAACATCCCACAAGCAACTACAGGAGCCGGTGCATCACGGGGCAAGACTCCTGAGTGAGAGGTCCAAGGTCCCCAGGGCCACAACTAAGACCCAGTGTTGCTGCTGCTGTTCCGTCGCCCAGTTGTGGCCGACTCTTTGCGACCCCCAGCCAGGCTTCCCTGTCCATCACCGTTTCCCAGAGCTTGCTCAGACTCATGCCCATTGAGTCAGGGATGCCATCCCACCATCTGATGCTCTGCATGAACCATACAAATAAAACTAAATATTAAAGAGAAGGCTCAATCCTGTGCAATTGCATTTTCCAGGACATTCCAGCCAAGACAAAACGACACAAGCAGCCCTGGGATAGTTGAGGGGCTGCTTAAAGGGGCATTTTGAGGGGGCGAAGGAGGAGAGGTAAAGGAACCATCTCACGCCAGTCAGGATGGCTGCTATCCAGAAGTCTACAAGCAATAAATGCTGCAGAGGGTGTGGAGAAAAGGGAACCCTCTTCCACTCTTGGTGGGAATGCAAACTAGTACAGCCACTAGGAGAACAGTGTGGCGATTCCTTAAAAAACTGGAACTAGAACTGCCATGTGACCCAGCAATCCCACTCCTGGGCATACACACCGAGGAAACCCGATCTGAAAGAGACACATGCACCCCAATGTTCATAGCAGCACTGTTTATCATGGCCAGGACATGGAAGCAACCTAGATGCCCATCAGCAGATGAATGGATAAGGAAGCTGTGGTACATATACACCATGGACTATTACTCAGCCATTAAAAAGGGTACATTTGAATCAGTTCTAATGAGATGGATGAAACTGGAGCCCATTATACAGAGTGAAGTAAGCCAGAAAGATAAAGACCAATACAGTATACTAACACATATATATGGAATTTAGAAAGATGGTAACGATGACCCTATATGCGAGACAGCAAAAGAGACACAGATGTAGAGAACAGTCTTTTGGACTCTGTGGGAGAAGGAGAGGGTGAGATGATTTGAGAGGGTAGCGTTGAAACATGTATATTATCACCTGTGAAGTGGATCGCTGGTCCAGGCTGGATGCATGAGACAGGGTGCTCAGGGCTGGTGCACTGGGGTGACCCTGAGGGATGGGATGGGGAGGGAGGAGGGAGGGGGGTTCAGGATGGGAGGCACATGTACACCCGTGGCAGATTCATGTCAATGTGTGGCAGAAATCACTACAATATTGTAAAGTCATTAGCCTCCAGTTAAAATAAATAATTTAATTTTTAAAAATATCTTGAGTTTTTTTAAAAAAAGGAATCATTTACTGTCTATTAAGTGCTGGAGACCGCAACTACAAAGATGAATTATTTACTGGGCTGTCCTCAAGGAAACGGGGACACGAATCTAGTCAATAAAAGGGCTCTTCACCCCCCACCCCCCAGCCCTCAAAGGCATCCTTCCCTACACTGGCACGTTGGAAATAAATGACTTGGTAAAGAGACTGTGTCTCATCAGGAAGTGGTTTGCTTATCTCCATTGTTGATTTTTCCCCAAAGGAAGGTTGTAATTTTTCTCTTTTCCAGGTTGAAAAATCGATGCTGAATTTAAGTCTCTCCTCTGTGCTAACTCAGGAAAAACAAGAAAAAGAAAAAGAAAAAGTCACTGTGTATAGTAAGAAATCAACACAAATCAGATTTCCAAAAAGTATTGATACATCCGGTCAACACTAACCCAGATGGACACATGCATTCCATTTCTCTCAGCACTGTCAATTGACAAATAAAACTGGAAGATACTTCTTGAAGAGCACAACGTAATGATATGACTCACGTATATCTTAAGATAGGATGCTCCCACACCCATCACAAAAAATGCTAACCCTTTTAATTCTTTTGTGAACAACACTCAAGTTCTACTCATCTGTCAAATTTCATTTTCACAGTACAGTGGTGTCAATTACAGTTACCATGTTATATATTGAATGTTGCCATTGTAATAAGCCATGTCTGACTCTTTGCGACGCCCTGGGCAGTAGCCCACCAGGCTCTTCTGTCCGTGGGGATTCTCCGGGCAAGAATACTAGAGAGGGTTGCCATGCCCTCCTCCAGGGATCCTCCCGACCCAGGGATGGAACCCGCCTCTCATTATGTTTCCTGCATTGGCAGGCATGTTCTTTACCACAAGTGCCCCCTGGGAAGCTCTACCATTATCTTCAAACTTTACAGCAAAAGAAACTGAATAACTAAAATATTTAAGTCACTGGCCTCAGATCATACATGTAGTATAAGGCAGAACTAACATTAGTCAACAGGCAGTCTGAGTCTCCACAGTTTATTGGTAATCATGGGTAATCCCTTAAGAACCTGGTCAAAATGAAGAAAGAAAATGTAACTCTGATACTCAATGCCAAGAATCTTCTAATTGCAAAAAAAGACAAAGAGTAAAACTTTCTTAAAATCACAGAGCAAAGGGGTGTGAAGGAGAGGAACAGCTCTGTAAAGAGCAATCTTTAAAAAGGACGTTAATATTGATTTTCAAAAAAAGACATCTCTGTGGTGCTTACTGAATATAGTGGGAACAGGACGGACAGGAGAGGGTCCCAAATCTTTGGCCCATCCGTCTATCCCTTGGATGCAGACCTCCCGACTTAGAATGGAGAGAACTCACGCATAATGACTCCAAAGCTTGGAAATCATATTTCAAGGACTCACTCCATTTTTAAACTAAGCACGCATAAAATATCACCACTTCTATTTCCAAAAGTATTTCACTTTGACAGACCTGGCAAAGTATGTGCTATACCAGGTTGTTTGTCAAAAACTCACAAACTGTATCCTAATAATCTTTTTTTTTTTTAATTCCCTTTAACCAGAGAAAATATGCAGTGCCATATATCTGAGAAAGTTAAATAAGTACTGTCTGTTGTTGTTGCTTTTTTTCCCCATGAGAGAGAGAGCCAAAAAGAGTAGGAATGCTGTATCTTACACCAAGTACTTTTTTTTTTTCTTGTCTTTTGACACTTAACAAACACACAACCGATCAGAGGCCACAAGATAATTCTGTGTCTTCAGCTTGCAGAGAACTGAATCCACCCACCCAAGATATGCAGAAGACACTTGAGAGTCCCTTGGACTGCAAGGAGATCACAACCAGTCCATCCTAAAGGAAATCAACCCTGAATATTCATTGGAAGGACTGATGCTGAAGCTGAAGCCCCAGTACTTCGGCCCCCTGATGTCAAGAGCTGACTCAATGGAAAAGACCCCGACGCTGGGAAAGACTGAAGGCAGGAGGAGAAGGGGACGACAGAGGTTGGATGGCATCACCGGCTCAACGGACATGAGTTTGAACAAACTCCAGGAGATGGTGAAGGACAGGGAAACCTGGTGTGTGCAATCCATGGGGTCACAAAGATTTGGACATGACGGAGTGACTGAACGACAACACAGATTTTTTTCATGAGGGCCATCTTTAAAGTCTTTATTGAATCTGTTACAACATTACTTCTGTCCTACATTTTGTTTCTTGTGGCCACGAGGCAGGTGGAATCTTAGCTCCCCAACCAGGACCCCCTGGATTGGAAGATGGAGTCCCAACCATTGGACCACCAGGGAAGTCCTTGAATCCAGTTTCTTGAGTTGACAACAGGTGGAAGATGATCACTGCAGACCCTTCAGGATGAGCCTTCTCTAACTGAGCAGGACCCCACAGAGCCTTCCTAGGACAGACTGTCCCCCCCATTGTAGAAACACTTTCTGCTTCTAGATTGTAGAAAAACTTTCACCTCCCAGGCCTTCCCTGAGTTCCAAAGAATAAATTTAACCAGAGAAGTGAGAAAATGCAAAAAAAAAAAAAAAAAAAGCACAGGCAAAGTTGAGCAAGATAAAATGATAATACTTTAGACATTAGACCAATTCGGGTGACATGAAAGTGGGCGAAAGGGTTAGTTGCTAAGTCGTGTCTGACCCTTTTGACCCCATGGACTATATAGCCTGCCAGGCTCCTCTGTCCATGGGATTCTCTAGGCAATACTGGAGCAGGTTGCCATTTCCTTCTCCTGACTCAGGGATGGAACCTGCCTCTCCTGTATTGCAGGCGGGTTCTTTATCATTTGAGCCACCCAGGAAGTCCTGAAACAAATTCAAGGACCTTTAGTTCCCCCTCAAGGGCTCTGGCTAGTATTCTGAACCATGCCTCTTGAGCTATTTTATAGATACTGAAACCCTCACCAGGTGGGAGAAGGTAACCACATGCTGCCCACCAGGACAGAGACCCCACAGCACTGGTAATAGGAATGTGAACAATATCATGGTAATTAATAATTCAAAAAGCAGAATAAGCAGAGTGATAAACCTTTTGTCTAGGCTTTAGTTCACCTTCTGCTACAGTATTTGTATCACTATAGCACCATAATCTGGAGAGCCTCCCCTCGTGAGTAAAAGATTCTTCCCAGGGTGGGGTGGAGAATTTCATGTGTGGGCAAAGATTCTACTAGGAATGTGCATCAGTGACACTGTACTTGGCCTTTTCCTCTGTACTTTTTCTTTCTTTCTTTTTAATATTATTGCATGAATGTATGTTGCAATGAGTCTTTAGTACAACGCTCATGCTTTCTCGAGTTGTCTTAAGGCTTGTGAGATCTTAGTTTCCCACCAAGGGATGGACTCTGGGTGCCCTGCATTGGGAGGTGGATTTTTTTTTTTAATTCATTTATCTTTAATTGAAGGACACTTGATTTACTTTATTGTGTTGGTTTCTGCCAGATACCCACATGAAGCAGTCACAGGTATACATATGTCCCTTCACTCCTAAGCCTCCTTCCCACCTCCCTTCCCATCCCACCCCTCTAGGTGGTCACAGAGCCCCCGTCTGAGTTTCCCGTGTCATATAGCAAATTCCCTCTGGCTATCTATTTAACATATGGTAGGTATGTATGCTTCCATGCTACGCTCTCAATTCTTCCCACCCTCTCCTTCCCCCCAACCCTATAAGGTCCATAAGTCTCTTCCCTATGTCCGAGTCTCCATTGTTGCCTTGCAAATAGGTTCATCAGGGCTATCTTTCTGGATTCGATATATATGCGTTAATATACAATACTTGTTTTTATCTTTCTAACTTACTTCACTCTGTGTAATAGGATCTGCTGCTGCTGCTAAGTCGGTTCAGTCGTGTCCGACTCTGTGCGACCCCACAGACGGCAGGCAGCCCACCAGGCTCCCCTGTACCTGGGGTTCTCCAGGTAAGGATAGTGGAGTGGGTTGCCATCTCCTTCTCCAATAATACGATCTAGCTTCATCCATGTCATTAGCACTGACTCAAATGCTTTCCTTCTTTACAGCTAAGTGATAGTCCGTTGTGTCTGTGTACCACAGCTTCTTTATCCATTCATCTGTTGATGGATATCCAGGCTGTTCCCATGTCCTAGCTGTTGGAAATAGTGCTTTAACGAGCATTGGGGCACATGTGTCTTTTTCAATTTTGGTTTCGGGAGGCAAATTCATAAACACTGGACCACCAGGGAAGCCCTTCCTCTGTCCTTCTGAACATGTGTCTACAGCTTGAACATCAAGAGAAGCACTGAATAAACAGGGTGGGCAGATGCTCACTAGTCAGAATCAAAAGCAAAATTGCACTTGATCAGGACTCCACATAATTCATGCAACAAAAAGAAAACAAAATCTCCGCTGAACAGAGAGTGGCTGCCCCCAGGTGTGAGATGGTGATCTGGGACAGGAACCCACGGGGGTCCTGGAAAAGCCAGCACCAGTGACATCAAGTGGTCACTTTGTGGCAAGCATGTCCATCCATGCCCGACAGTCAGAGGGAACCGTGTGTTTGCCTGTGTCTGTGTGATTTACCCTGATGCTTCAAGCCTCTGAATCCCCCTGTTTGAGGAAGAACTGCATTGAGATAAGGAGTGCCAGTGAGAAGTTTCATGCAGGGAGTTCACTCTTTGCTTGTGTGAAATGTCTTTAGGACTGAAGACAATAGACCCGTAAGAGGAAAGAGTCTGAAGCTTTTGCCCTGAGTTTCAAGGATGTGTTATCTTGTTTTTTTCTTACAACTTTTTATTTTGTATAGCCAGTTACCAATGTTGTGATAGTTTTGGGTGGACAGAAATGGGATTCAGGACACACATACATGTATCCATTTTCCCCCAAACTCTCCTCCCATCCAGGCTGCCACATGACATCGAGGAAAGTTCTCTATATGGCCTGTTCCTACCAGAATCCCAAAACCCCTTGTCTTTGTTCAGCCTACAACGGTGTATAAGCCTCAATCACTGAGCCAGTTCCTCACACTGCATTTCTCTTAGTGAACATCAGTGCATTAAAACTGACGATCTTCTCCTCTTGTTAATCTGTCTTTATCAGTTTGAGTCACAACCCTAGCCATGAAAACCAGGAGGAGAGGAGGAGAAAGATTTCTCCTCCCCTACGTGCTCAAAAACAGCATCTTTCGAGAAGAGAGAGAAAAAAAGGTACTGTGCGTGTACGTGTACATGCCTATGTGTGCATTGGTATATTGTGTCTGCATGCATGTATGTGTGTATAGTGTTTCTGTGTCTGCATGGGTGCAGGCCTGCATGTGTGTGTTCATGGGCCTCTACACAAATGTGTGAATGACCCCATGGATGACAGCACACCAGGCTCCTCCACCCATGGGATTCTCAAGGCAAGGATCCTGGAGTGGGCTGCCGTGTACTTTTCCACGCATACGTATGAGCGTGTGCATATGCATATGTGTTTGTGTGTGTGCACGTGCGTGTATGTGTACATATATGTGTGCGTGTGTGCACACTTCACTGGTGTCCCCAGACTCCTTTCATTACTCAGAAGCTCTCCAGGTCTGTGCTCACATCCTGTCTGCGATGACAAACGTCTTTATCGGGAATCAACTACCTGTTCCAAGGGCCTATTTCCGTCCCTTTGGCTGAGCCAGCGCTTTCTGTATTAACTGTGTAGCTCCCAACTTCCGTCTCCACTTCTCGGGAAGAGAGACCCTGCTGGAAAAAAAAAAAAGCTCTTCCCAAACACGGCCAAGCATAGCATGCATCCTCACACAATGCGAACGGACTCAGGGATGGGTGAGTGACCTGCTGCTATACAGAAGCGCATTACGGCCAAGTGAGCAGGCTTTAGGCCCCTGTCTGCTTGCATTTATGAAAGCAGTGGGCAGATATGCATTCAGTGCACAGCTAGGGAATGCCAGGCGCATCTCAAGGACAGCTAGCTCACTTCAACTGGGAAACTAGCAGGCACTGTCACACGGCAACAGGAGGGGAAGATGATTCACGAGGAATCAGTACTAGATATGTCAGCAACAGTTATTCAGAGAGGAATGAGAACAGAAACCATTCCAAGATGCTGGCTGCAGCTTAGAGGGCAACAGCAGAAAAGGCAGTTTACTGCTTTAAAACAGGGGCTCTTCACGGAGGTCAAGTAACTGCTGCCAGTCCCCTCCCTGAGCCCCAGCCCCACACTTACCTCTCAGGTCCAACCTGGGGTGCAGGCGGATCTAAGCCCAAAGCCGAGATGCTTCCAGCTCCCAAGCTGCCCACCGCACTCCCACATCATGGAACCCACTGCACCAGTCCTCAGACTGCAGTTATCTCAACTCTTCGGGTCCTTAGAATGAAGCTGCGGGGGTTCAGAACAAAGCCACCCCAAATGTGCCAGTTCCACGTGGTGAGTGTTCTGGCCCAGATGCTACTGAGGCCCTGCAAGTTCTGACACTTTTCAACCCATGGACTGTAGCCCCGGCAGCTCCTCTGTCCACTGTATTCTCCAGGCAAGAATACTGGAGTGGGTTGCCATGCCCCCCACTAAGGGAAATCTTCCTGATCCAGGGATGGAACCCAGGTTTCAAGCATTGCAGGAGGATTCTTTACTGCCTGAGCTACCAGGGAAGCCCCACTGATGACTCAGATTAACTGAAAGGTGTGGTTCTTTTTAATTAATTAATTTTAATTGGAGGCTAATTACTTTATAATATTGTAGTGGTTTTTGCCATACATTGACATGAATCAGCCATAGGTGTATATGTGTTCCCCATTCTTGAACACCCTTCCCGAAATGTGTGCTTTTTGTGGGTTTTTTTCTCCCCTCCAAAGAGTTATTCCCAGAGATAAATGTTAGTTAAGCAACCCCAGCTACACGTCAGGGCAAATACAACCACCCAGCATCCGCTCTTCTTCTTAGCATCCTGGGGCCCTAACCCTAACTCTAACCCTAACTCTAACCCTAACTCTAACCCCTAACCCTAACCCTCCTGTCCTTGGTGGTCCAGGCTCCGTTCGATTCCTTCACCCAGGAAGCTGTTCAGACCTGCTTCGACCCTTCTGTCTCCGAGCCTCCCGTGAACGTGAGGTCTCTGACTCTCATGCGAGGTTAGAGTATGTACACAGGTAAGTGAGATTTCTCCTGTTCCTCTGTCCCATGCCCGTTTAATTATCAAAGCAGCCAGAAGAACCTATAAAGGGGGAGTTTCCTTTCTCCCCAACGGGATTCAGTTCCTATCTGCTTGAATTCATAGCACCTTTGCTAAACATCACCTTGAAACTACCGATTCAAAACTCTGTCCTAGAAGAAGTCAGCCTTAATCACAAGAGCTTGCTGCTGATGACATGAGCCAATGATTATTCTTCCCCCAAAAGGAAAAAAAACCTGGGCATCTGGTGTGTGTGTGTTAGAAGGGAGGAAAAGGGAAAACCAGAGAAAAGGTTCTAATTTAAAGAAAGCGGAAGGGCTTCCAATAGTTAAGAGTCCAGCTTAATGCAGGGGACACAGGTTCAATCCCTAGTTTTGGAAGATTCCACATGCCTTAGAGCAATTAAGGCTTCCCTTGTGACTCAGCTGGTAAAGAATCTGCCTGCAATGCGGGAGACCATGGTTCAATCCCTGGGTGGGGAAGATCCCCTGGAGAAGGGAATGGCTACCCAACTCCAAGTATGCTGGAGAACAGTCCATGGGGTCGCAAAGAGTCAGACATGACTGAGCGACATTCACTTTCAGAGCAACTAAGCTTGTGAGCTGCAACTACCAAGCCCAAGTGCCTATAGCTGGTGCCCTGCAACGAGAGAGACCACCGCAATAGAAGCATCCACACCGCAACTAGAGAGTAGCCCCCCGGCCCCGCACTGCAACACGAGAGAGCCCGGGCACAGCTAAGGAGACCCAGCACAGCCAAAGAGAAATCAGCAAGTAAATAGTCAAGAAAGCTGAATGCAGAAAACACATGACTCACAGCAAACCCGCAAGCCCATCCTAGCAGAAAGACTTGACTCACAGCCAACACGCAACCCTCGGGCATGACTTTTCCTGATGGCACTGTTGACTGATCTGGCACATGAGGCTGGCTGTACGAATACGGACGTGTGTCTCTCAAGTCAGACCGTCTGAGGCTGCTGGCCGTGTCTGCCAGAGAAATGACCACACCCTCGTGCTGACCTCGCAAGCACTGCCTTGGGACGCCCCGAGCCAGGTCGGTCTAGCTTCATCGCACACCTCCTGTCAAGCGCTCCTTTTCTGGGATGTAAACGGCTGGAGGCATTCACACACTATACCCCCTGATTGCTCCACGCGTTATGGGTAAGAAAAGAGACCAGGAGATTCCCTGGCGAGCCGGCGGTTAAGACTCCACACATTCCACGGCAGGGGCCTTGCGTTTGCTCTCTGGTCGGGGAACTAAGATCCTGTACGCCAGGCAGAGCGCCCTGCCCCCTAAAAAAAGACAAAAGGCAGTTTCCATGTGCACCCCTAGCACCCACAGAGTATATGCAGAACGGACATTCTGCAGAGCAAACACAGTGCACCATGTGGTTAGAAAAGCATCTCCAGGGACTTCCCTGGTGCTCCAGCAGCTAGGACTCCATGCTCTCAAGGCAGTCGGCCCTGGGTTCAATCCCTGGTCGGGGAACTAGACTCCCCCGCCCCCAACCCCTGCATGCTGCAACTAAGATTCTGCATGTCACAATAAACCTTGGTGCAACCAAAATAAAAATTTAAAAGGAAAAAAAAAATTTCAAACTTTCACAAGTTTTTGGCGCTGTTTGTTTGCATCATTTCTCCAGCAAGATAAAGAAGGGCTGGCTGGGAGCAGACTCAGTTAGCAGTGACTCAATTAGGTTGGTGACGTCCCCTTTCCCGGGACATCTGTCAATCTCTGGACATTAAAAAAAAAAAAAAAACTTGTGCATTTTTAACTGGAGAATAATTACATTATTGTGTTGGTTTTTGCCATAAGAGTCAGACACGAGTGAGCAATTGAATGGAACGGAGAGGGAACAAAAGATCTTGAAGTGGTGAATGTAAACAGTCTTCACCGTCTCCTCTGTACACAAGATGGGAGGATGCTAGTTTGGAGTTTCTATTTTGGTTTGTGTGATTGATGAGCTGGCTACCCTGAGAAGGGTCAAGAGCCTGATTCATTCAGATGTCACATTGATGGAGGTGTTAACCCGCCAACACCTACCACCTCCCTACTCCCCAACAACCGGCCGTTCTCTTGCAAATCTCCAGCCTCTGTCTCCACTCAACTCGATTTTTTTAAGATCTTGTTGATGCTTTGTTAAGAATTCTTTAAAGTCTTTCCTAAATTTGTCACAATGCTGCTTCTGTTTTATGCTTTGCTGTTTTGGCCACGAGGCATGTGGGATCTTACTTCCCCATCCAGGGATCAAACCCACACGATCTTCACTGAAGGCAAAATCTTAACCACTGGACCACTATGGGAAGTCCTTCCAATCAGCTGTATTTAGCTGAGCCATTTGTCTACACTGTCAGCCACTATCTCAACTCCCAATTTCTTTCTTCAGTGGGGAAAACAAACGATTACAAAGTAGGTGTCCAGCAACAGGAAAGATAAAGGATTTGATATTAAGGCAGTTTCCACACGGACCACAGACCGCTCAGACCACTCAGCTGTTTGCCAACCTACAGGCATTTTTTTGTTTTTAATGATGTTTGACAGAAAACAATGAAGTTCTGTAAAGCAATTATCCTTCCATAAAAAAATAAATTGAAAAACTACATTGTTTACATCAGTGTCAAGGTATCTGCATTCACTGCCATACAGCTGAGTGACATTTTTTGTTGTTGCCATGTCATGCTTTATGGGGACTTCCCTGGTAGTTCAGATGGTAAAGAACTGGCCTGCAATTCAGGAGACTCATGCTCAATCCTGGGTTGGGGAAAACCTTCCCTTCTCCAGGAAGGGAAAGACACCCCACTCCGGTATTCTTGCCTGGAGACTCTCATAGACAGAGGAGCGTGGCGGGCTACAGTTGGTCCAGGGGGTCACAAAGAGTCAGACAGGTGAGCAACTACAGTTTCACATCACTTTCATTGTCGCTTTGCACTTCTGTACCACTTTCTGCTATACAAGAAAACTGACCGAGTGATATAATATATAAATATACACACAGAATGCATATCCAGTATTCTTGCTTGTAAAGTCCCATGGACAGAGGAGCCTGGTGGCCTACAGTCCATGGGCTGTAGACATGCGTGAGCACACACATGCACTCATACAGAACCCACTTATTGATAAAGGAATTGACAATATAATGGCAAAGACCCAGGCAGTCTATGTCTTCAAAAAAAAAAAAAAAGGCTCTCCTCACTTGAGTTCAAGGACAGAGAAATCAACTAAACACGAGCCCCACTTCAGACGGCTCCGTGGATGATAAAAGCCACCTGAGCTGTCGGGCTGACATAAGTCGGACGGGGCATGCAGGCTGAGTCCAGGCAGAAGATGAAGGGGAGTGCACCCTGACTGTTTCAAGTCCATCCTAAATGAGCCCTTTTCTGCAATGATGGCCTCTCCCATGTCTGGGGAGGGCACGCCATGCCCACGTCTGCTATGATATTCACAAGGGCACCTTCCCCACCAGCGCGAGACTCACAAGCACAGTGGCTGGACCTCGCTCAGTTCTACATCTTTTACACCCAGCCCGCATTAGTTGCTCAGCAAACCTCATTCAACCCGAGAAGGAACGAAGATGTGAATGAGAACACAGCTCTCACTGACGCTACCATACACTGGTCAGAGTTCTAAGCCCGACAACCAACGCGTGGGGTCCACCCAGCTAGGACGCGCTGGAGTCAAGGCATAAACTTAGCATGTCTTAGAGGCTGTTGCTAAAGGCATCTCCATAACAGTTCAAGAACCATGACTGTGGAGGGAAATAATCTAAGTGTCTACTGATGGGTGAATGGATAAAAAAAAAAGTCACACACCCATACACACACTGGAATATTATTCACCTGTAAAAGGACAAAGGACAAAATGTTGCCATTTGACGCAACATGGATGGACGTGGAGGGCATTATGCTAAGTGGGAGAAGTCAAAGATATTGACTGCAAGACCTCACTTCTATGTGGGATTTGAAAAATTAAACATCAAGCTCAAGAGATGCAGAGAACAGGGGCTGCAGACGAGGAGGGTGGCAAAGAGTATGAAGCCAAATGTATCAACTGCCAGTTACATTTATAAGCATTTACTTATAAAATGAAACTTATTTCTTTATAAAATAAATAAGCCATGGAGATGTAATGTACAATATAGTGACGGCAGTTAATTTGAAAGCTGCCAAACTTCTCATCAGAAAAAATAACTATGCAAGGTGACTGATGTTAGCTACAACTATGGTGGTGACCATTTCACAAGATATACAAATACAGAATCATTATGATCTACACCTGAAAATCATATAATATTGAAGGTCAAGTATATATCAATAATAAAGCCGCAGCTTTTTTTTTTAAGTTTGAGACTTTTGTTTTTTCCCATCTGTATGACTAATCAAATATCTCACACATTCAAGAAAAAAAAAGAACAGCAATCATGAGAAGCTTACAAGAATAAAGCAATTAATGCTCAGAAGCTGTAAATCAAAATAATACACAACATGAAACAAACCCTGCTAGGTATCAGCCTATAAGGATGTAAGCCATCTCACTATGCAATTATCAAACAAAATGGAAGACCTATGCTATTAGGTTCTTGCCTGGAAAATCCCATGGAGGAAGAGCCTGGTAGGCTACAGTCCATGGGGTCGAAAAGAGTCGGACACGACTGGCAACTTTTCACCATGATGTCAGCGCAAGGAGTCCAAGGCAGGCAATTGCAAGCCTAAACGGCTATGAAAAGGAAAACTGAGCAGGTCACATGGGCATCCATGTGCAAATTCTAAGGACTATCTTCCACAAGAACCAGCAGGTGAAACTCATAGGGTGCGCTGAGTGAGCCATTGTCTACATACAGGACGACAAGACTGAGAGAAGGAACCAGGTGCATCATCACCACCGGAGTGAGTGGTCCGGTCTGGAAAGAAATCTGGTTGGTGAATAAAGAAGCCCTTCTTTCAGAGGTGCCTGGACTTCCCTGGTGGTACACTGGATAAGAGTCTGCCTGCCGATGCAGGAGACACGGGTTCGGGTTCAATCTCCAGACTGGGAAAAATCCCACATGTCTAAGAACAGCTAAGACTCTGAGCTCCAACTGGATAGTTGTTCAACTAGAGGACGCCTGCTTGCAGCAACAAAGACCCAGTGTGGCCCAAAACAAATTAATAAATTGATAAATAAAAAGAGATGCTGGATGCAAAATCGAGCAACACAGCCAATACCTTTCAGCATTCCAGGCAAGCGTAAAGAAAGACATACCATTCGTTACTTCTTAATTGCTCCACTTACTCAATTATTTATTCATGTATACACTCATTTATTCACTCTTGGTACAGACGATTATTGATCACCAGTCAGAGCAGCACTTCTTCCACTTTGACGGGCAGACGAATCACCCAAGGATCTCATCAGAATGCAAGTCTAACTCAGGAGGTCTGGACCAGGGCGAGACGTTCTGTACTTCCGACAGCCGCGTGGGTGACGTGGATGCTGCTAGCCTGTGAAAAACCAACCCCCCTCCGCTGACCCAGGCACCTGATATACTAAGCAGAAGAGATCACAGTCCTTCTGGTTCAAGGACGGCCTCTACTAGACTAAGGGGAAAAAATATTAATGTGGTTTCGCTCAAAATGTCTTTCACTCTCCAAGAGACTAAGATGCTCAGCAAAAAAGCATATCCTTTTTATCCTCTCACAGTATATACTATATAATTATGTTATATTATAACAAATGCTATTATGCTACACTATATATTATGCTATACTATAACAAATGCAAGCACACAAACATACATTTGTAGTGGAAAATTATTCCGTAATTCAATCTAGTTTGGAATGTGTTATGGCGGTTTCCTGACTCTTAGGTTCAGGATCTGACAGAGGCAAATGAAATGAACAAAACCCAGGTTAACAGGATAAATATGTTGAGAATCCCAAACCAGCCTACCAGGCTCCTGAGCCGGTCAAGAAGCTACAGTTAGAAACAGATATGGAATAACAAACTGGTTGAAAATTGGGAAAGGAGTAAGTAAAGGCTGTATATTTTCACTCTGCTTATTTAACTAATGTGCAGAGTACATCATGCGAAATGCCGGGCTGGATGAAACACAAGCTGGAATCAAGACTGCCGGGAGAAATATCAGTAACCTTGCATATAAAGATGACACCACCCTTTTGGCAGAAAGTGAAGAAGAGCTAAAGAGGCTCTTGAGGAAGGTGAAAGAGGAGAGTGAAAAAGCTCGCTTAAAACTTAACATTCAGAAAAGGAAGATCATGGCATCTGCTCCCATTGGGTTCAGGGCAAATAGATGGGGAAACAGTGACAGACTTTATTTTCTTGGGCTCCAAAATCATGAACAGTGACTGCAGCCATGAAAATGAAAGACAACTGCTCCGTGGAAGAAAAGCTACGGCAAACCTAGATAGCATATTAGAAACCAGAGACATCACTTCGATGACGAAGGGCTGTACAGTCAAAGGTATGGTTTTTCACATATGGATGTGAGAGTTGGACCATAAAGAAGGCTGAGCAATGAAGAATTGATGCTTTTGAACTGTGGTGTTGGAGAAGACTCTTGAGAGTCCCTTGTCCTGCAAGGAGAGTCCATTCTAAAGGAAATCAGTCCTGAATATTCATAGGAAGGACTGATGCTGAAGCTGAAACTCCAATACTTTGGCCACCTGATGTGAAGAGCTGACTCATTAGAAAAGACTCTGATGCTGGGAAAGATTGAGGAGAAGGGGACGACAGAGGATGAGATGGTTGGATGCCATCATTGACTCAGTGGACATGAAAATTCTGGGAGACAGTGAAGGACAGGGAAGCCTAGCGTTCTACAATTCATGCAGTCACAAAGAGCTGGTCACGACTGACTACTGAACAACAAATGCACAGATTTTATTGTATTAATAATTTTATATGCATGCGGGGTTTCACAGAAAATAAACGAGCACTCAAAAGAGGAAGTTAGATCCAGGTCATGTTAACCAAGGGCGATAAACTGTGTAGAAGTGACTAGATAATGAAAGAAGGAAGAGTTTTAGCTTCTAGGAGAGGCAATACATAGGAAGGAAAATATCTGAGGGAAGCTTAAGGGTCGTTTAGCAAGCTTTGTTACAAGAAGCAAGCTGATACCCTCTGCAGAAAGGAATCATGGCTCAGTTTTAAGAGTTGTTCTCTTCTTGATAAGACAGAAGACAACTTTACAACAGAAAATGTGTTCCTTTTATAAAAAGATAATGCATGGCTTGCTTTTAGGCAGAGAGGGGGAAGGTAGATTCCCCCTGTGTCTACTCTTAAAAACTGCTTTTAGCTCCAAATCATGTCACACGCTTTTGACAAAGACAGAGTAAAGGGACAAAGTAGATAATTGAGTAGTTAATTCCACTAAGGGATTGTAAGTAGGAGAAAGAAATGTGGGAGATTCCTTTAAGTTGGGCTTCCCTGGAGGCTAAGTGGTTAAAAAAAAAAAAAACAAAAAACCCTGCCTGCCAATGTAGGAGACACACATTCGTTCCCTGGGTTGGGAAGATCCCCTGGAGAAGGAAATGGCAAGCCACACCAGTACTCTTGCCTGGAGAATCACATGGACAGAGGAGCCTGGTGGGCTTGCAAAGAGCCAGATAGGACTGAGCAACTGAACACAATCATGGACACAATGAGCAACTGAACACAATCATGGACACAAATGAGCACAAGAAAAACAGGTTTGCTTACCCACAAAACCAAGCAGGCTTCCTTAAGCAACAAAACTATGCAACAGACGCAGGAGACACGTCCCAAGACAATAAAATAATGGTGGCATAAGACCCACATCCTGCGCAGTGAGCTCGGCAAGGTAGGATAAGCTCTCTACACACATAAAGAAGGAATAATCTGTTGTCATAACTTGACCATGGAGGGGATAAGAAACCTCCCCTGCTCCGCATGGAGAAGGAGCCGATGATGGAAATGTTGACACCTACTCGAGAAAGTCAAAGAAGGGTTTCTCCTCCTTCCCTCTCTACCTTCAATTATAAAAATGTTACCTACTGTCTACTCCAGGCAGGGAACCCCCTGACTTGTAAACCTCACAAGAGGTCTGTTCTAACGAATCACTTCTTACCACTTTGCCTCTCGCTAAATTCTTTTCCATGCTGAGACCTAAAAGACAAGAGTTTTTTTCACAGCCCCCAGAGTCCCAGAAACACCACTCATCTATTTCACTTTGTACTCGGTCGCTCAGTCATGTCTGACTCTTTGCGACCCCATGGACTGCAGCCCACCAGGCTCCTCTGTCCATGGGGATTCTCCAGGCCAGAATCCTGGAGTGGGTTGCCATTTCCTTCTCCACTGTTTCCATTTGGCGTGGCATATTATCATCCTCTTCATTTGCAAAGTCAGAAA